>QEOT01009064.1:4283-31627 GCA_003123785.1 Pterocarya stenoptera | reverse complement strand
TTAATGTTTTGGTGAAGTCAATGAGGTTCGTTGTGAGTTTAGCCGTCGTTAGATTAGATAATATTCAGAATTTAGGTGGCAAGCTTCTGGGTTTAGGTTGTCGGGTAGAAGTTGATAAGTGTTCTTTTTGGTTGACCGGGTTGGATTTGAGACTTTTAAGGTAAGTTTCTTATCTTAAGATGAGCAGATGTATTTTGGGGTGATGCTACTTGTTTCCAATTTGAGATGTTGAGGTTGGTTGATATTGGTTTTCTGTCAGTGATCGTGGTTGTATTTTGCGGATTATTAATTTTAATTAAGGCATCAGGAGTTAAATGAGAATGAGTGATAACTCATGGTTTTGGAAAAAATACCAGTAATTGGAAATTGATTATTTTTTTATGCAATTTCGTTGTTGATGGTTAACTTTGGAAGTGACTATTAGGTTACCTAAGTGAATTATACAACGAAGGTTTGGAAGTTTTACCGTATGAGTCAATAGTGGTTAGTTCAGTTTATCAAATGGAGCTATTAACCATGGGGATTCCTTGGGTGTTGTGTTAAAGTTTTGTGGATATAGAAATTTTGGATTACATGGCTACTCTAGGAGTAATAGTCATGATGTGCCTTTGGGAGTCTAGTAAGAGTAGGTTGGATATTGCCATGTTTATTAAGAAATGTGTCACGTGCCGACAAGTTAAGGTTGAGCATCAGAGACCCGTTGGTAAACTTCAACCTCTCCCTATTCCTGAGTGGAAGTGGGATGACTTTTCTACGAATTTTTCGAGGACTCCAAGTGGAAAGAACTCAGTTTGGGTGATTGTTGATCGTTTGACCAAGAGTGT
The DNA here is from genome assembly GCA_003123785.1 of Pterocarya stenoptera. Taxonomy (NCBI): domain Eukaryota; kingdom Viridiplantae; phylum Streptophyta; class Magnoliopsida; order Fagales; family Juglandaceae; genus Pterocarya; species Pterocarya stenoptera. The sequence goes on along the minus strand of QEOT01009064.1, from coordinate 30,803 downwards.
CTATTTCTTGCCTGTCAATAATACCGACTCTTTAGAAAAGCTGACTCGGTTGTATGTTAAGGAGATAGTGCGTTTGCATGGAGTACCCAAGAGTATTGTGTTGGACAGGGACCCGCGGTTCACGTCCCATTTTTTGGAAATTTACAGGCAGCTTCAGGCACTAAGTTAAGGTTTAGTACTGCTTATCACCCTCATACGGATGGTCAATCTGAACGTACTATTCAGACTTTGGAGGATATGCTGAAAGCGTGCATCATGGAATTTCAGGGAAGCTGGAAAAATCATCTACCTCTTATAGAGTTCTCTTATAATAATAGCTTCCATGCCTCCTTTCAGATGGCTCTGTATGAAGCATTGTATGGGAGGAAGTGCAGATCGCCTTTGTGTTGGGATGAAGTCGGCGAGAGGAAATTAATTGGGCCTGAATTAATCCAAGAAATGCAAAAGCAAGTCAGAATTATAAAAGCTAAAATGGCAGTAGCGCAGAGTCGTCAGAAAAGCTATGCAGATTCAAGGAGAAGAGACTTGTCTTTTAAGTAAGGTGATTGGGTTTACCTCAAAGTCTCTCCTATGAAAGGCGTTAAGCGCTTTAGTAAGAGAATAAAGTTTAGCCCAAGGTATGTTGAACCTTTTCAGATTTTGGAGAAGCTCTTGATGTGTTTCATGTGTCCTCGTTGAAGAAAAGTTTTGGTCAGCAAAAGCCGCGTTTTGTCGATCCAGAACGCATTCAACTGCAGCCTGACCTTACTTATGAGGTTGCCCCGACGCAAATTGTGGATTGGAAGGAGCAAAGGTTGAGATCTAAGTCGATACCTTTGGTAAAGGTAGCTTGGGGTGATCCGTTGGCTCAAGATTTCTCTTGGGAAAGAGAAGCAGACATGATGGAGCAATACCCCTTTTTGTTTGGATGAATGGCGGTATGTCTCTTAAGCCTATCTTTTTGTTGCATTTCATGCCTGTCATTAGCATTGATGTTTGACCCTACAATTTCGAGGACGAAATTTATTTTAAGGGGGGGAGATTGTAACACCCCGTATTTTAGTGTATTTTAATGAAGGATTATTTTAATTAATTTAATGATTGATTCTCTAGTTTTAGTATTTTGGGAGTTTTAAAATTATTATTTTATAATATTTTTATTGGGCCTTCTTCTTATTAATTATTATTTCAGATTTAAATTGATCTTTGATTTAAATTGGTTCGTTTATGGGTTTTAAAATTATTGTTGTTTTATTTAAAGCATTTCACTGCGTTTAATTTATTTTAATTAGTGTTATGCAATTTAATTGCCTTTTATTTTAAAGTATGTTATTGTTGGAGTTTAATATTTTATTTTAATTAGTTTTGAGTTTATTTTGTTTTATTTAATTTACTGGTTTAAAAATAATGTTTTGAGGATCAGTTGTGACTCGAAAGTGGTGAGGATTGGACCTCATTTCTTTTCCCCTATCTTTTCTTTTTCCTCTTTCCTTTTTCTCTTCCTTTTCTTTTCTTTTTTTTCTTTTTTTCTCTCCTCTCGTTCGGACCTCTCCCGCGCGTCTCTCTCTTCTCTCTCTTCTCTCTCTTCTCTCTCACGTCCAAACGGACTTACCGTCGCTGCGCCGCCTCCGGCCGGCCGTGGCCCTCACCGCCGGCACCACCGGCTTCCCCACCTGCCGGCGACCTACCCCTCCAAATCTCAGCCCACGCCGCGCCGCCGTTAGCCTCCGAGAGCCGTGCGAAGCCGTAGGCTTCTCCTCGCCGTTCCGCCGCCGTCCGGCCACCATTGGCCACCATTTCTTCACCACTTCTTCACCGGCCCAATACCAAGCTTTTCCACCCAAACCCAGCCCCGATCCGTCGCCGGAGCCGCCCGTGCGAGCTCCATTTCCGATTTGCTATTCTCGGCCTTAAACCACCATTTCGGCCGCCACCCACGGCCAACTTTCACTACCATTAGCTTCACCGACCTCAATAGGCCCTACCCTATCAATTTCAAGTCTTCGTTTGACTCCGTGCAAATTTGGGTTTACAGTGTATTCGGCCACAGTGTTTTTACACTGTGGAGTTGCTGATTTGGTGCTTCCAGTTCCTCCGTGATCCTCCGTAAATTATTTTAAAGCACTGTAAGTATTTCTCCAAAAGACTTTTAAGACTTTAATATATTTTTGCACTAACTTGTTTTATAAACTGTGAATTGGTTATCTGATTGAGCTGATAACTGTTGGTTGTTGATTTCATGGCATTGTGCACGCATGCGTGGGTGCGTGTGTGTTTTATAAAATTATATTTAAGGCTTTTTGGGTGCGTGTGTATCACCCCCAAGCCGAGATGGGATATTATCTCGGTGGAGCTCCTCTGGACACTCGGGAGCGGAATATACTGAGTGTCGTCCCCTGGGGCTTTTGCCCGGGACTTGGACGAGATGGTAGCGCTCTCGATCCGACTCCGTGACTCCTCGGGCTGGCGGGGGTCAGAGGATGCCTGGCTATGTACGCGGTGGGCGCGGAACTGGGCATCACTCATGTATCACTTGCACGGTCGTTACCCGTGGGGTGAAGATGGGAAGCCAGAGTATGTGGATGGTCCCTAGGGGAGGCCATGGTGCATACGGTTAAAATTGGAATTAAAGAAATTATTCCTGGATTTATTAATTTGTGTCAAATGGTGTTTTTGGCGTGAGTGAGAAAATTGTGTTCTTCGAGAAATGTGTTTTCTCGGGTTTTTACGCTTGGGTCATCATAAGTATGCATAGCGTTGGTTGTTAAAATATATTTATTGTCTTTGAGTTTTCTGGGTTTTACTTACCTGCGGTTCCATTTTGTGGGACTGTAGTTTTTTTTGTTACAGCTTTTGAGGAGGCTGAGCCCGAGGATGCGGCTCTGCCTGATGAGTTGGGACATTGGCTATATTCGTGTATTTGAAGATTATTGCTGCTTTTACATATTGTATTTTATTTGATTTGATGTTGTTTTGTAAACAAAATTGTATTATGTTGACATGTGGATTTACAGTACTCTGATATTGTATCAAACTCTGGTACTTAGTTATTTGACTTTATCGTTCCGCTGTGTATTTTATTGTACACGTGTTGCATTGCACACACTCAACACATGTCGATGGGGTGCGTGACCGCGTTGTCATCATCCCGGGTGTCTCGATTTCTGTGTGTGTCCGTACATGGAAGTTGGGGGCGCCACATTTTCAATACAATAATATTATTTGATATAAAACTTTATTGATGTCTTTTTTTAATAGAAAAACAAGAAGAAATTAAATTGGATGAGTTAACCGAAAATGTAGTGGAGTTGGAAAACAACAAGGGCAAGGAGGACGCTCCACCTCATTCTTCAAGCTCTAAATTTGTTTAGATCTTTTATTATATTTGGGATTGTAATATTAATATATTTACTATGTATGTTTTGTTTATTATATTTGGGATGTAATTTTAATATATTATTACAATGTGTGTGGATCATATTTGTTTCGATTGTAATTTTAGATTTGTAGTTGATTTGTTATTTTTTTTTATAGATATTAGATATATTTAAATGTTTATATAAAATCAATCAGGTCAAATGGGCTGGGTCGTGTCGTGTCATATCGTGTCTGTTCAACCCATTAACGTAAACGAGTTGAAACGGGTTGGGTCGTGCCATGTCAATTTATTTCTTATTCATTAACGGGTCGTGTCGTGTCAACCCTTTATCTTACTGTGTCGTGTTCGGGTTTAAAATTTTGACACGAAATCCTTAACAGATCGTGTTTGTGTTGACCCATTAAGTGTAATGTACAGACCTTGACATGACACGAACACGACCCGTTAACACGATTTGACACCCCTATGCCTTTTGTTAGAGTCTTTTAATGGAACAGGGCTCTGCGACTGCGTCATTAATGTGGCATGTAGCTTGGGTAGTGGTTCCATTAATGCGGCGTGGTTCCCAGATTTGCCTCACCCTGCTGGCATCGTTGGTGGTCCATCAATGTCTCCATGTTAAAGGATTAAGGGTCCCCTTTACTTCCTTTCCATTTACAAATACTCAAGGGCTGGACACTATTCGAGAGGTCTCTAGGTCAGTGAGTCCCATCCCCTGTAGTACGCTCCCTCATGGAGGTTGCGTCCAGGGGAGTCTATCCGTGGGCTTGGCCAAAGAGGCTACTTGTTCTAGGTTGGGCCTTTACTTCTTGTTCCTTTAGTTGCTCTTCTTAAGATTGCTAAGACAGAGGGGGGAAAAACCCCTTACATCTCTAATCCTCCCTATTCTTTTGCTAGAGGAACTTACTAAATAAGGTTTAACGAGTGAGTTGGCTTCAGTTGATTTGGCCTTTGCTTTCCCAACTAAAACCTCTAATCCACTCCACCGGATCCTCCCTCCAGTAGCAGAGTTAGAAATATGCTTCATTAGGTGTATGATCTAATTGAAGGAAGAAATGAATTCCATGATACTTTGTTTTGCAAAATGTTGTTATCTCAACACAAAACCTCGTTGAAAATCATGTCTTCTCCTGAGTTGTGATATCTTGAAAACGTTCCATAATCATTTCATCATTACTTTGTAAAAGAGTTGTTATATTTTTAATATTTGATTTATAAGATTCAAATTTTAAATTTTTTTTTTCGAATTAAATTATGTCTTGTTAGCGCTTTACTAGATAAGTTGTCCACATTGGTTTTATAAACTGGATTTTCTTCCATAAAAGCCATGTGTATTGACTAAGTTTATAAGTGTTAAAGGTTTTTTAAAATATAAAAACAAGTAGTGATCAACTTCGATTGAACAACAAAGTAAAAAAAAAAAAAACTTTTGGACAACGTTTGAATGCTGAGGTGATCTTAGATGATTTGTGAATAGTAATAAAAAAGTAGTGAATAGTTTATAAATAGTAATGAACTATTTGTGAATAGTAGTGACAACATCTCAAACTACTTCACTTACCAAACACAACTAACTTTTCTTATATTGGAACCCCAAGATTTTTTGTAGGTGCAAAGTAAAAGATTTCACAGCTGTATAAGATTTTAACTATACCCAATAATTCTTTGAACAAAATTTCAGTGGGTTCAATTGCTCCACTCATTTATATGACAATATGTGGCTATATATGCCCCTGCGTCCCTGCCCTCTCTATCTCTCGTTTCTCCCACCAACCTTTCTAGGTATATTTTGTGTGCACCCAAGTTTTACCAGTGTAGCCTAACTATAACACAAGAAAAATTTGTAGATTATGGTCATTTAACTATTGAAGGCGAAAATTTGTTGTGAAGATTAATTATCAGACATTCCAAAAGTAAAGAACAATACGTTGTATTCTCATGCTATCATAAAATTCTATATACGTTGTTTAAAATTAATGCTTACATAGACAATTTTTATTACATGGTAGATATGAATGAAACAAGGGGAATTGTAGCACACCATGTATGCTATCGAGTGTCTATTTATAATAAGAAAGTTTGAATACAAGTAAAATCTTATAAACACTTATCTAACTAAATGAACACACTTATCACTAGTTGAACACTTATCATTATCTAACAACTGCGTCATTACTAGAAGTTAGAGTTGGAGTGGCAGATTCCTTAGTAGATAGACCACTTGCGATCCTCGTTTCTTTAGGTGCACAATGTGTTGGTTGAGATATACACGATATATTATCCTTATCCTTAACTATAGTGATAGGATGAGTACGGACCCGTGATACTCTCATCTTATCATAGACAATTTTAATTATATGAGATATTATTATAGGATGAGAGTATCATATCATCTATCCATATTCTTAGAGTACCACATTAGAAAACAAGTCTAATTACCAAAGTCCACTTTGTTAACTTATCTGAGATAACTTAGGAATTGTTGGCCGATAATTAGAAGGCCCATAAGCCTCGTTGGGAGCAATCGACTAACTCCTTAAAGGCACTCAATTGTCTGCTTCCCGGCCTAAAAATGAAAAAGAAAAAGAAACCTCAATTTATTTCTTAGATATATGGTTGTTAAAGGTGCAGATTATCCTACACCAATCAAATATAAACTAGCTCTATGTTAGTGGAGACAGACCTTGTAGCACCATCACATCACTCATATTTGGATATTGTGAAGCTTAAAAAATTGTTAGGTTGAGGAAAATATTTCAAAAAAGTAAAGCTTATAAATTGACGGACGTGGTTAAATGTGATATGTTAAATCTATTTTATTAAAAAACAAAATTTACAATCTGATATACTAAATTATGAATCAAGCATTTTTGTGAAAAAAAATATACCAGCGATGAGACATATCAATTTTAATCTTATTATCCTTTATGCGAATTTATGATTTAGTCGCATTTATGACAAATTTCAAGATTGTTAGATCACTACTTATCTCAAAAATAAAAAAAGATAGAATTTAATTATTTAAATTACATATTAACAAAGATCAGATATAAGATAGATTAGTGGCAAATGGGATTGGTCACCTCATGCAGCCTCCTGTGATAACAGTAGTATTGGGAAAATAGTAGCTAAAAAACCAGACATCGTAGGCCATATATACTTGCATGGGAGTATTTAATACCATATTTGGTGGTCATAATCTGTTGAACATTTGACTTTGAGTCACAGAAAAAACAATCGAGTACCCAAGCTTTTAGTAAAGTCTTGGATTTGAAGCTTTCAACTCAATCAATTCATTGAATTATCTTCAAGTTTAATGATAATTTATTGCACTAGACCTTGACTAAAAATTATTCATGAGCTGATGAGGTACCCACAGCATCATGTGTTGTCACCCTCCACTAGCATATACAGTGTGTTTAATGATATTCTTTTACAATCAAATTAGGAAAATCATAAATATCATAAAAATCCCCCACCGCGAACTCCCTTTCCTACAGTGAATTTTGGCTGGCTCGCATTATTTGAGAGAAAAAAAAGTGGGGACTGTCTGAATGCGTAATTAAGATTAAGCCTTCCAACAAAATGCTGTTTGAATTGGTAATGCGTGATTTAGCCACCCCACAAAATGCTGTGTTCCTGTCATCTTTTTGACTTTAGAAACGTAGAATTTTGTATCCCCAACAACACAAAGGTCTAGAAAATTCTATAACTAAATGTAGAGGTGTAACTAGTCCGATTCGATCTAGTTTTAGATATATTTTAGAATCGAGTCGGTATATACCGGTTTTGAGATTTGAAAAACTGATATTGTACCCGTTACACCCCTAAATTGGTACTTCCGATTTTTTCAGTTCCAGTTCGGTTCGGTCTAATTTTTTTGGTATATTATATAGTATATATCTTTATAGTACTATATAAAAATATAATGATAATATATTGTAGTATATTATAATATATATTATAATTGTATTATAGATTATAGTGATAATATATAGTTATTTATATAAAATTTTAAAATTTAACATTATATTAATTAGTAATTTATCATATAATACAAAATTAATTTATATATAATTATATATTAAAATTATATATAATATAACATATCATATAAAAAATATTTCATACAATATAAAAAATTAAATATATATATGAACCAGTCTGGTTTGGTGTTAGAAAAAAAAAATTGGAACCAAACCGATTTCGATGGGTTTTGAAAAAAATGGAATTGACACCGGACCGGACTAAACCTATTGGTCCGGTCCGGTCCGATTTACCGGTTCACCAAGCACCGGTTTGTTTTTTTTCTCCCCTAACTAAATGTATAAATGGAGGTACTAGCTTTATGAGAAACAACATTGAGTTAAGTCACTTAATTGGAAGAGTGTTACAGGAATGGCAAGCATTGTCTCTCCTCTTCTTGTACTCTTTCTGGTGTTCTCCCACCATGTCTGCTTGAATGCTGTCCCCTTCACAAGTAAATCTTCAACAATTTCCTATATTTGATCTTCATAATCCTCTTCTTTCAATTTTTCTAACGAAATGTTCTGTTGTATTTGCAGGAATTGGAAGCTTAGTGCATGCACATCAAGTTCATAAGGTTTCAGAACATAAGCCGGCCATGGTATTAACAAAGCTTATGACCCAAAGCTAGTTCAGAATTTACTAAATTATACTCAGATATATTAATATTCCTTCTTTATTTTTGATTTTTTCATTCACAGGCAGGTACTGATCAGGAAAAATGGGAGCAACAAAACATAGGTGAAAGAAAGGATATCGAGCTGCATGATTACCCAGGATCTGGGGCCAACAATCGCCACACTCCAAAGTCGCCACCATAGGACGCGAGACTCTGTGCTGCTGCTGCTGCAAATTGTTAGTTTCTGTAGGCAGTTTGGGGGGAGGGGAGGGGAGGTTCTTCAATATATTATATGTTTCCTGGAATACTTGTAGAAAATCTGTTTCCTAGCCAATTCGTTTAGGTAGCTAAGGACTAGAGATCGATCTTCATTTTCTTGCATCTTTTCTTATAGAGTTGGGGGTATACAGAGTGGAATTTGAAAGCAAATATGTATTATGACAGAGGAAAATCTAGAGTAGAATTCAGTCATATATGTGAATCTGTGACCCTTAAAGCAAGTAGATTTACTTGGGTATCTCTATGAACTTTGATTTTCACCTATTATTTACCTACAAGCTATACATGGCATAGTTATTGCTATGTTACGTATGGTGTCTCATCTCAGTGACTAAGCCCATTAAAATAGTGGGTGGACCAATAAGCAGGAACAAGCAGTTCATATGCTTTATGTTGAGATTGGATGCCGCAGCATCAAATTTATATCAATCATTGAAAGCTATCAAGTGAACAATTTGTTTATCATTTTGGCTTGAAGATAAGGAAATGGTAAACAGAACGAAAGAAAAGCAGGAAAAAGCAAACTATAAACCAAAACAAGGGAGGCTTATTTTATAGAAGTTGTAGGGAGCATTATTATGGACATATCTCAACAATTTCTCCCTTACGATGAGACTATCGTGGCTCAAATCATTGACCTTTGGCTCTATAGCCAGTTGGCGGTGGGTAACCAATCTACCGAAAACCAATTAATGTTAGGAATTCGGCATCATACCCTGCATGCCTGTTTTAGATGTCCGTATTGTGGGCACACCCAATACTTAAAAGTCCACTTTCAATTAGATGGAAAATTAGATAATTTTTGGGAGGAGACGTCCACTAAAAAGCTGGCAAAGAAACATCAGATGAACCCATCCTATCAATATGAGGGTGGGATTCTATAGTTATGGATAGAAAGATGTTCAAATTAAAGAAAATCTTAAAGCCATTATTGTTTCCTTCAGAAGGCCAAGGTAGTCATTGTTTGAAGTACGAATCCTTCTTGGTTTGCAAATTATTGGGGAAGTAAAAGCCATATTTTCGACAAGTGATGTATCTCTAATAGCCTTTTCTCCATAACTCGAGAAACATTGTCTGCAATTGTGAATCAAGCTCTACTGATCATCTCTCCAAGAACGCAGTGCGTTGAAGCTGGGACAAAGAAGCATTGTCTGCAATTGTGAAAGACCATAAATTCAACAAACTAGCTTGGTGTGATATGGTTGCAGCGTTTGGTGTAGGATTTATTTTTTGGTGTGATATTTCGAATATGTTATTTATGACGAGTCGTTTACTAAATCTGTAACACCGCCGAGATAGAGGGATAAAAATTGTGTCTCACTTCGAGGGTGATCTTCTCCAAAAGAATGCATAAGGAAGAGAGAGATATATAACAAAATTTGTATAAAATTGCTCAAAAGCTACATTCCTATAATTTGATCCTCACTTATATTGGCCAGACACACCCCCACAGAGCACTACCAAAATAACAACTAATGAGAGATTTCTATCTCCACAACAAAAAAGGGTACAAAGAGAAAAATGACAACATGGATTCATACTGGGCCCACAATGGGTTAACATAAAGTAAAATAGCTAATGGGCTAGAGGCCCCCAATAGACTAAATGGAATGGACTCGGCCCAGGATGAAGGCTTAAACCCAATGGTTGCAAGGCCAAACAACCGGCCCACAATCCTCTTTTTCAACTTAACCAATGCGTCTAACAAAACCCCCTGGTTAGAACACCTTGCCTGCAAGGTGGGGTTGAGCCTCCTTCAACTGCCCATATGGTTCCCAAGTTGCATCCTCCTTCCGCTGACCTTGCCAATGGATTAGAAGCTCGACCAACTGTTTGTTCTTTGACTTCCTGAGTCGGTGGAACGACACTTCTTCTGGTTCGGGTTTGAGGATGCCTTTGGAGTCCACTAGTGGTAGAGTGGAAGGGTTGAGACTTGCTGCCTGAGCTTTTTCTTCAATTGTGAAACATGGAAGACGGGATGGATAAAAGAAGAAGAAGATGGAAGCTGAAGCTGATAGGCCACCATGCCTATTCTCTAAGTGATCTCGAAGGGGCCAAAAAAGCGAGGTTCAAGCTTCAAGTTCCACTGGTGGGCCACCAATAGCTGACAGTAGGGTTGTAATCAAAGGTAAACCCACTCCCCAACCTCAAAACTTTGCTCCTTTCATTTCAGATCTGCATACCATTTCATGTACTCCTATGCCTTCTATAAATTATGTCATAGTAGGTGGATGATCTGGTCCTTGGACCAAAGGTTTTCCCCTACTGCTTCAATCTTGGTAGTTCCAAGAACATAGGGAATTAGACGTGGAGGATCGTAGCCATAGAGGGCTTCAAAGGGGGTCATGCTGGTAGAGGAATGTTGTGAGGTATTATACCACTACTCGATCAAGGGTACCCATTGAGCTCACACCTTAGGTTTGTCTCCAACAAAGCCCTTAGGTAATTCTCAACACATTATTGATAGCAGTTTGACAATTAGCTTAAGGATGGTCAGAGGTGCTAAAGGCCAATTGTGTACCCTGAACCTAGAATATCTCTAGCCAAAAGAGGCTTGTGAAAGTACTTCTTCGATATGAGTTGATGGAATGAGACATTCCATGTAATTTAAGAATGTGTTTGATGAATAGCCAAGCCATTGTCTTAGCTAAGAAAAGGTTGGTTAAGGGTAGGGATGAGCAAAAATCCAAAAATCCCTAAATCAGGCTTTGAATCCGATTCCGCTTTGACTTTGCTTCAGTTTTTTTTAGTTTTCCTGTCGAAGTCAGAGGTGCCACCGAATCCAACTCCAATATTATACATATGTTACAAAATATGTATTTATCTATATATTGATCATCTATACTACTATAGTTACATAATTATATAACTAAAACTTATAGTTTAGTATACTTATATAGTTAAATTCAATAATATACTATTATAATATACTTATATATAATATAAATAGACTAATAATAGTTTAGTATATGTAAACATCAAAGTATTACTATCTTACATAATCAAGTATCGAAATCAGTTAGCTAATAGTATTGAAATAAGTCTAGTATAATACATTAATAACACATAATACTAACTTACTTAAGTATAATAACATATAATTAGACCTATAATATAAGTCTAGTATATGAATAAATTAGACACTAGTATAGAAATAACTAATAAGTCTAGTATAATAAGTAAATAACACATAATACTAATTTACTATAGTAAAATTACATGTAATTAGACACTTGAAATAAATCTAGTATAAAAATAAGTTAGACACTAGTATAACATAATAACATGTAATATTATAGCATAATAATATGTAATTAAACATTATAGTATAAGTCTGATATATAAATAAGTTAGACACTAGTATAGAAATAAGTCTAATATAATAATTTTTGTTTTTGTTTTGTAATAATGAACCACATTCCATTCATTAATAGAGGACATACAAAGTTGACTTAAAAACAAGCCAATTACAAAAGTTAATAGCTTCCCAGCACACTTCTGTGACTGACATGGTCTAGTCGAGACGGTAGATCTCTAAAGACCTAGCTCTAAGAGATAGCACAATTCTGTCCACGGCAGAGTTAAGTAACAAAACTCCATACCTGACTAATCAGAGTAGGGAGCACCAACCCCACCATAAGCACAGCCTAAGCGGAGGGGGGGATAACTCCATTCAGACTAAGGTCTGAAGGCACTATGTTTTTAGATTTTTATTTTCTTGAAATAAAGGCGGGACATAAAATAAACTACATTGTGAAAACACTGTAAAAATGAAAAAATAGTGCATAAAAACGTTGATGGGGGAAAATCCACAGTTGATCTTGAGAGATCCAGAGTCGCCAGTTCAGGAACAGCCGCGCATTTCAACGGTAGAGGGCTCCTTGGTGGCACATGAGGACCATGTGCCGGCAAGCTCTGAATTTTTCGATCCGTATGTGTGGGCTACACTCCACTCCAGTTGAGGCCGCATTTGATGGTTGCGCAGATCAACAGCTAGGCAGCCTCCTGGTGGGGCGCATGTTGGCTATGGGGTGCCGGAAAGTCTCGATCGGCGATTCTCCCTTTATGTGGTCTAAAAAAATACAAAAATAAAACATAAACACTACACAAGAAGAAAATAGAGAGGGGGAGGGAAGGAGTAGGGGGGAAGGAGCCTAAGTTCCCACCCCCTCTAGCCGATTCTAAAGTTTGGGGGCGTTTAAAGAGAGAAGCTTTTGTCTGCATATGTATGGTCTAATATAATAAGTTAATAACACATAATAACATAACAACATATAATTAGACACAATAATATGTAATACTATAGTATGCTAGCATGTAATTATACACTATAGTATAAATCTAGTATATAAATACGTTAGACACTAGTATAGAAAATAAGTCTAGGATAATAAGTTAATAACACACTAGTTAATAACATGTAATAAAAAATATTATAAAGTTAAAATATTGTTAAAATATCATTTCTTATTATTATTTTTATTTGAGCATTTGAAAAAGTTGAATTATTTTTTATTTTTTGTTTGAAAGTTTGAGAAAGTTGTAATAATTAGTTTGAAAAAGTAATGATAAGTTTGAAAGTATATGTGTTTAAGTAATGTTTGGGAAGGAAATGGGATGAAATGAGAATTTTGGTATGGAAAATTTTTCCAAACAAGCCCATGGGGATGTTTGAAACATATCTCATCTTATCTCATCTCATCTCATCTTATTTTCTTTCCAAACATTATTCAAGTACAAACACTTTCAAACTAATCATTACAATTTTTTTAAATTTTCAAACAAAAAACAATTCAACTTTTTCAAATTCTAAGATAAAAATTATATTCTAACAATATTTTAATTTTATAATATTTTTTATTCAACTCAAACTATCTTATTACTATTTAGAATCCATCTTATTGATATTTGCAAAATTTTCATTTCATCTCATTCCCTAAGCATCTCCTAAAAGAATTGAGCATAAGTTCATTTGATAAAGTAATCAATCATAAGTTCTTGTTTTCTAACAAGTACATAAGTTCATGTTTACTAAAAGAAACAAGCATAAGTTCATTTGATACAATAATCGATCATAGATTCATATTTACTAACAAGTTCATGAGTGTATGTTTACTAACAAGTTCATGTGTGCACTACAACAGGAAAGGCTTTTTGCAACTGTTTTTTAATCAAAAATCTTTTTCCTTGCTAATGTATCCTTTCATTGCCAAATAATTGTTGCAAAAAACCTTGGGTCTGGAATGCCAATTCAATTAGAAACGATTCTGAGACAATAGCAACGACATTTTTTTCATTGCAAATATTTTCCATCCATTAGCAATAGTTTAGTTTTGTTGGAAAACATATATGCTCATTAGCAGCGATATAATTCCGTTGGAAATCAGTTGGCCTAATTAGCAACGATAGAATTTCATTGCAAAAAACATATATACTCATTAGCAACAAATCTTGATTCGTTGCAAAAACATGCATCCTCCTTAGCAACGGATAAGATTCATTGCAAAACCATTATGATATTAGCAATGAATCAAATTCATTGCAAAAAATGTACCCCGACAACTAATTGATTTACCATTACCAACGAAATTCAATTGTTGCAAAACACTCATTACCAATGATATAATTTCATTGGTACGGTATGATTTGGTTGTGAAAAGATATTAGCAACGATTTCAATTTTCTTGCAAAAACAGGATCATAATTACATAAATTAAATTAGCAACAATATGATTTCCTTAAAAAACATGTTAGCAATGATATAATTTCATTGCAAAAACATCTTAGCAACGATTTCATCTCCTTGCAAATAGGCCTCATTAGCAATGATATCATTTTCGGGCAAAAACGTGCTAGCAACAATATAATTTCCTTGCAAAAATTAATTAACAACATTTTAATTTCCTTTCAAATAGAATGGTAGAATAATAAAAACATCATTACCAACGATATCTTTTCATTGCAAAAACATCTATATTCATTTCCAACGACATGATTTTCTTGCAAAAACACATTAGCAATGATATAATTTCCTTAGAAAAATAAATTAGAAAAAATTTCAATAATTCCGTTGCTAATGTACTATATTACCAATGATACTGATCATTTCGTTGCAAATGGACCAAATGCAATGTGATGCTTTCTTTGCAAAAAAGAGGAAACCATTTTACCAACAAAACCACATTCCTTGCAAATATTAATCATCCATTCGTCCCGATAATTTATATTCTTTATTACCTACTTCATTCTAGCCATTAATGGTAACCACCGAAAATTAGAAAAATGAGAGAGATAATAGTGTGAATACTTGATCGAGAGGGCAAGATGCTGCAATCTAATTTTTCATTTTCTTTGGATTATTTCCCATTCTTTGATTTGACTCATTTCCAAATTTTGGTGTTTAGATATAATACCGATCTCCTGCATCAAATAGAAAGTATTCTTTTAAACGATGTTACTTTTCAACTGTATTAATTTTTTACATTTACATAGGTGGAGTGTAAACGCCATGGATGCCCTTCCAAGTGTTTGATAGAAAGTATTCTTTTAAACGATGTTACTTTTCACTTGTCATATACAAAACTTTGCCCTCCAAGTGTTTGATATTTTGTGTAATGCAAATAAAAACAATTATATGGAAAATCACATTTATTTATTACTCGACCCAGATTGTACGATTAACTATATCAGATATCATACATAATTAGACTTGCATAAATTAAGGTTATGAAGCCCACATTATTGGTTAACTACAACGATCTTTATGTATATTGGTTAACAATTGTTGTCACCAACAACATCACTCCTGGTAACTTAAACTATTTTTACTTTCTCGACATACCATTTTACTTAAATTAATTATGTTTTTGCTTTTAGTCATATCTTTCGTATCATTCTATATCAATCATGCCATTGTTATGCTTATAATATTTTGTTATGAGGTCTATATAGGGATGTGAATATGGACAAGAGTTAGATCAATATTATAAATAAGTTTAGAGATAAAGCTTATGGTTACCATCCTTTCGGTATCGTTGAAGAATATCTTTTTATCAGAGGCATTGATCTGAACTACACATAGTGGATATTCCATGGTGAGACAGATGATTTTGTCACAGTAAGTACCCACGATAATAATGACCATCCCGATGAGCATGGAGAATATGTTGATGACATCAAAGACATGTTAGATGACGTCTGTTTTGGGAGATTAATGGACATAAGTGAAGTTGAAATGGATGGATGTCAAGGACCTACTCCATCCCAACAAACCGTCTTTGAGCAATTTCTTAAAGATGCAAGATGTTCACTATATCCAGATTGTGCAAATTTTTCAAAGTTTTCATTTACTCTTAAGATGCTCCATATAAGAAGTATTGGTGGTTGAACTATGAAGTCATTTGATATGATGCTTCAGTTGTTGAAGGAAACATATCCTCATGCTCTATTTTCGAGTTCATACCATGCATCAAGGAAACTTGAATACTATCTTAGATTTAGTTATACAAAGATGCGTGATTGCCCAAATGATTGTATATTATATTAGAAAGAGCCTGCCGATCAGAAAACTTGCCAACATGTGGTGCATTAAGGTGGAACCCCGACGCAACTAAGAAGAAGAAAATTTTTCGCAAGGAGTTGCGCTACTCCCTAACACCGAGACTCTAAAAGCTATTTTTGACATCCCGAACATCATTCCATATGACCTGGCATTCAAAGAATCGACTTGATGATTCTAGTACTCTTAGGCATCCTAGTGACTCTTTGGCGTGAAAAACTTATGATAACCAGCATAGTTGGTTTGCAAACAAACCTCGCAGTATCCGACTTGATCTGGCAAGCGATGGATTCAATCTGTTTAATAATTTCAACAAGCCTTACAACATTTGGCCAATTCTAGTGGTAACTTATAATCTGCCTTCCTGGTTGTGTGTGAAAGAACCCTACTTGATGTTGACGTTGGTTATCCCTAGTCCGAAAGCTCCTGGAAATAACATTAATGTATACTTTAGACCCTTGGTTGATGAGCTCCAACATTTCTAGGAAGTAGGTGTTGTCACATACGATACCTCGTATGATCAATCCTTTCGTTTACATGCAGCTTTATTATGGACTATTAACGACTTCTCTACATATGCAAACCTCTCTAGATGGAGTACAAAAGGAAAATTGGCATATCATGGGTGTAATATAAATAAAGGCTAGAAATGGTTGACATATGTTGGAAAACACTGTTATATGTGTCATTATCGATTCTTATCAATGGATCCTAGTTGGCGACTATTCTGACTTTTTTAATGGTGGGAAAGAGAATGGTATGGCTCTAATGGAATTATCTGAATGTGATATATTAAAGCAACTCACGAGACTATCTAAAGTACCATTCGGCAAAACTATCCAGAAAATGAAGCATTCATCCCAAGAGTTGAATTAGACAAAGAAAATGACATTCTTCCAATTATTGGGAAACCTTAATGTTGATACACAACCTGGATGTTATACACACTCAGAAGAATATTTGTGACAATATTCTTGGAAACATTATGAAGATTGAGGTTAAACAAAGGACACCTTCAAAGCTCGAAAGGATATGATGAGGCTTGGCATAAGAAAGACCTATTCCTGAAGGAGGATGGTACTCATTCTTTGATGAGGCTTGCCTATTACTAGCTGGTGAGGGAAGGCTGGAAAAGTTTTTTTGAATGGTTGAAATCGATCCATGAGATCTCCAGATGGATTTACCTCAAATATATCAAGATACTTGAACGTACTTGACTATATAATTTCTAGACTAAATTTAACAGTTGCTAGAAATTCAATGGTGAAATTCCTATAGGCTTTAGGAACCTCATGAAACCCCTTAAGTTTTCACAAATTGATCAATCATGTAGATTTTAGTTTGTTAATATAGTCAGTGTTACCACTCATTATGGTATCAAAAATACAATTTTATTTATTTGAGATAATCAAAAGTGTCAGAATGTGATATGGTCTGTGCCATTAGACTCAGTTGATTATTTAGGATTTTATAACACAATAATCTCATTTTTAGTTTTCGAACGAAATGCTTGTTCAAAAATGCTTGCTTGAAAATGCATTTTTTTTATTTCGAGGCACTTCGGAGTTGAGTTTTAATAAATGAATTGTACAGTTAATTTAGTGTGTATGTTTAATTTTTTTCAATGCACAGTTTATTTTTCACTTTTATGGAATGAATAGTAATCCTAATAGTAGCACCAAGTGTAGTATTTTCAAAATCACAGTGTGGAATGTCCAAATTAGATTAGAGTAGTTTTATTTGGACACTTGAAAAGATTTTAGCCACACTTTATGAATAATTTTGGACACTTGACCCTAAGAGGAACCATGAGATGGATTATGAACAAAATCAAGGTGTGAGATCATGCCACCTAAGCAAAACTGCATTCCATCCAACCATCCAAAATGTGCCAAACCAAAGAGGGTTTCAAACCTAGTGAAATCCTAAATGGTTGGAACCCAATTGAAATCCCAAAAGTTTGGTTGAAACTAAAACCCTATACGGTTTCCCAAAAACCCAATGTTGACCTATAAACCCTATTTGATCCGATTTATAGCATTTTGTTCAATCAATTGATTAAATCACTTCCATATGCTATTAATTCCTTAAGAATATGTTATGACATAATTATCCAACCTTTTAAATTTTGAAAATTTGAGTGGGCCAAGAAAAATTAGATTTGACCTTGATAGTATTTCAAATCCTAACCAAATCCTTTTTAAACCCCAAATAAAGCCCACTTGTTTAAGGCTTATGAATTTTGACCACCTTGGTAAACCTTCTTGAGGAAATTTTCCCCCATCTATGTCAGACCAACCTTTGTCCATGGAAACCCCAAATATTCCTTTGATGTGAGAAGAAAATCCTCCCCACCACCTCCCTTATACACTGCGGCACCAGCAGCCCATTCCCACTCATTGTTTGCATCTTTTTGTGACCTAATTACCATCCATCAAGGTGTCACTCAAACTCATACTTCTCTTTTAAGAAGTATATTAGGCTTGCAAGTCATCATTTCACTCACTTTACCTCTTTTCATTTCCATTTTTGGAGAGAACACTTAGAGGATCTCTCTCAAGCAGCTTTTTTGAGCCATTTTGCATGTCATTTTTAGAATCCTTGTAAGTATTTTCTCATAATTATTCTTTCATTAAAGTTGTTTTTGTTTGCATCTAATTTCCATGGGTACCTTTTTTATTTGCTTTCATGGTCATTTGATTGATTAAAAGTTATTTTAACCATGCAAAGGTCAATCTTGGCGATAATCTGGATAGTGTGTTGTATTTTGGAGGTTTTTGACAAAGCCAATGGACAAATATTGGTCTGAAATTTTTGTCGAATGTTTCAACATGTTTATATCAATGTTTGCGGAGAATCATTGCATGACTAAAGCTTTTGATGAAAATATTCTCAAATCTAAAAAAGAACTAGAAGAAGAAATGAAGTTTATGTTTTAAGTGAATTTGGACCTTTTGTGGTTTAATCTTAATCCAATGGTTTTGATAATTTTATTTGATGATACTAAGCCTTTGATCTATATGTTATAATGTTATTTTAAAGATTTTTTGTGTTAGTTTCAATTATATGAGTTTTTATGCAAGAGAATACTCGGTTAGGTCGAAAAGTTTGATGTTTTCGGCTAGATCCCTGTTTTGATTTTTTTTTTAGCAATGTGATTTTAAGTTTAATAATTGGATCTAATTTAGGACACATTTTTAAATTATATGATGTTTTGGTTTGAAGATCTCATCCTAATATGTCTTGGATCATGCGTTTAAGCAAAGTAAAGTTGAGAAACAATTCTATTTTTGACCAAGTGTTGAAGCCAAGTGCTTCAAGCGAGATTTTGTATTTTTTGGTGACTTTTATGTGTTGATTCAAAGCATGTTAGTTCTTAATAATGTGTTATGAAAATTTTAGAAGAACATTTTGGATTTTTAGAGTTCTTGAAAATGTTTTGAAATAGGTCAAACCTTGAGATTCAAGAGTTCGTATTTTAGTTAAAAAGTTTGAATCTTTTTACTAAATCGTTTTATGTCTCTGAGAAGTATATTTTTTGTTGGATGTTCTAAGCATGTTTTTAAATTTAGGATATGAGGATCTTTGTTGCAATATTTTGGTTTGATCAAGATTTTTGGAGTTAGAAGAAATTGCAACAAAAACCAAGAGATATGGCCTTTGGAAGTTCCGGCCCTATTATGTTTTTCATGGTTGTGTTTGATTTTAATTTTTGCTAATTTGATATTTGAGTTTATAACAAAATTTATATAAGGAACGTAAATTTTGATATTTTTTAAGTTAGGATATGAAATCCTAAAGTTAGGAATAAAATGGTATTTTTTCACATGTAGAGGGTAAAATGGTCATTTTACTTCAAGTTAGCATTTGTCATGTTTTTAATTATTAGTGATAAAGTTTTTAACTTTTATAATCTCTACTTATAGTTTCTCGTATTTCGTGCTTAATCTCCATAATGCGACGATCACTGTAAGTTAACTCTTAACTTACTATCAGATTCTTATGTATGTGTGATAGGTAAGGGAATTACAATTTATGTATATATGTTATCATATACGCCATACTATGCAATGTCACGTCATGATTATCTATTAGACAATTTATTCTGTCAAGTATTGCTATCTATTACATATAATATTTTCTATTACATTTTATGTCATATTATGAAATATTCTATGTTACATGTTATCATGTTACGAAATATTGTCTTTACATTATGTTAAGTTATGAAATATTGTATGTAACATGTTATGTCATATTATGAAATGTTTTCTGTCTCATAGAATGTCATATCTTTCATCTCATGTTCATATCATGTTACGTTAGGTCAGGTATTCTATCCTTTCATTTCATGTCACATTTTATCTGTCAAGTCTATGTATCTCGAGACCAGCCTTTCAAGTCATGTCAAATCTATTTATGTCTGTCATGATCCTGAATGTTAGGATAAGGTAATATCCTAGTGGAACTTCTTTGTTCACGTTTGAGTGTCTAAACTAGTGTGAAATTCCCTTGGTTGACTAGGCAAAGATCAACGAGCAGCGAATGTGACCTAATTAACTAGTCACCAAAGTGCAGCAAGCACTAACACCGATGGTGCTACCCATATTTCAATTTCATATTATACGTACTCGTGTGGGTACAGATACCTGACACGTGACACATACAATACATGTGTCTACAGTAGGTGTAGATACTTGTGAATTGGCACATACAATACATGTGTCATAGTAGGTGCAGATACTTGTGAACTGGCACATATGTTAACGTACTCACAATTGGTGCAGATACCTGGGTTATGATAAAGTAATCGGAAGGAATACATGGCTTAAAGGGGCCTGTGTAGCACCCATATAGTCACCTTTATTTTTCTTGCTTATTGAATAAAATTCCTAGTTCATATACTTCATGTTCACGTTCATGCCATATTTAAGTTCACGTTTAGTTCTGTTTCAAGTTCACATTCTGTCCTTGTTTCAGTTCAAGTTCACGTTATTCAGATCAAGTTCATGTCGTGTCACGTTTCAAGTTTAGTTCAAGTTTCAGTTCAAGTCATGCAGTTTATGCCATGTTACACGTTAAGTTATTTTATACTTGCTTATGACTTTAATTATGCATTCATGCATTTACTACCATGCATACATCATTAATCTGTGTGGAAGTTCTTTGTTAACTTATTGAGATTTGTATTCAAATCTCACCATGATAATCTCACCTACCATTCGCCCCGAATGGTAAGAGATGTGTTAAGTTAAGGAGAGGGAACAGAGCCTAGCAAATTGGAGGAGGTTGATTAGGCAACACCGATGCAACGCGAAGCATGTGGGCTCCTTAGTTAGATTTTTTTATAGTATGATGGCATTGTTGGTTGAGTTACGCAAGTTGCTTGATAAACTAGTCCAATAATTATATTTTTGGTGATGTAATTATGGATTTCGGTTTCCTAAACTTTTGAGATTACAATCTTCTAAGACCCATACTGTAATCATGGATATTTATCCTTTCAGTATGCATGGATTATATTTTAAGTATTTGGGATATTATTAGTTAGTCATAATGTTGCTTAAAAAAAGTATTCAGTGCGAATATTACATATTGCTAGATGCATATTAAGAACATTGCATCTTTATCTATCACAAACGGGAATAGGTTACCTTATGTTGCATGTCCCAATGCTTTAGATGTCCATCTGGTTGTTCCTTTTTTTATACCTCCCAAGTGTAGAAGGTGTCTTGCTTGTGTACAATGAAAGTCCCAAGGTCGATTTCACAGGGATTAAAGTAAATTCGAGGCTATGCAAAAGTTATTGGATTAATACGGAATCAGTAAGAAAAGATATGAGGAGGGCAAATGTTTTTCTTTCTTTTTTCTTTAAACAATGAATAAACCTGCAAACCAAACAAGGATGTTCATACCAAAACTTCAAGGGGTTTTAAATTTTAGTTCAAAACTAATGAAAATTTTTGTAAAGAAACTCCAAACTCACGTTTTAAAAAGGTGATTTTCAAGAAAAGAAAAAAAGGGTACCTAGGTTTCGGGTTCCCTTTGCACAGATGTTTTTTTATGGGAGTTTGATATCCTCAATTACTTTCAAATGCTACCCCAGTCATGGCAACAGCATTCGGATAATATGTATGATTAAAGCATTAACAAAATATCGACAGATCAGACTCCAAAGATTTAATATCAACCTGGAAATCAATATATAACTCGGTCTAGGGTCTATATCTCTTAAGCATCCATCGTGCTTTCAATCAACGATGAATCAAAGAAGATGCAGAAAAACCCTACTCCCAGTGCCTATGAGGGTGACAGAAATTTAAGGAAAACACAATTTAACCGAGAGGAACTTAAACTCCCAAGAAAATCCAACTATTCAAAGGTTCCCTTCAACCTAGGTCACAAGATTACTCCTCCATCCGGTAATAAAATGAACAAACTATCAAATGAAAATACCAAATCATCATTTCCAGAAAAGAAAGAAACGAAATCCCTAAAGTTCGAAAATGAAAACTCAGAGTATTGTGAGCATCTTTCCGCGAAAAAGAACTGCTCTGCATCACACGTCTTGGGCTCCTCTTAAAGCTTTTTCTTCCTCCTCTGATACTCATGCCTCTTTCTCTCTCCAGGTTGTTACTCTCTCCAGTACTCCTCCTCCTTCCTTCTCCAGTCATGTAGATCTACGGTGTGAGGCTTGCGCTGCAAAGTAGAGAAGGGAGGTTACGGATTTGAGAGAACCCAACAATCTTTCTAAGTGTCGAGTGCGTGTGTGAGTTTAGTGCAGCTGTGCATTTTGTGCATAATTTCCCAGATTACCCTTAGCTTTTATCTTGTTGTGAATTTAATGTGTAAATAAGCATATGTACTCCTTTTTCAGAACAATCACCCTTAGCTTTTATGCTTAATTTCCACATTATTTCTACTTAATCACCGTCCGACAACCCAACCAAAATCTAAGAGAGTCACACTAAAGAGCCATTATTTGCACGTCCTTTTACAAAAGCTATTGTCAGTTTCCATTAACAAGGTCTTTTGGGAACTTTGCACACAAACTTTAAATGTGGACATCTTGAAGCAGCTTGAATGTGACATCCCAGTTATTCTTTATAAATTTAAAAGAATATTTCCTCTTGCTTTCTTTGATATAATGGTACATCTAGTAACTCATCTACCACGCGAGGCATTGGTAGCAGGTCTAGTTTAATATTGATGGATGTACGCATTCAAGAGATATCTTGGACGCTTTAAGTGTTATGTGAGAAATAGAGTCCATTCTACATTCATGTAAAATGCTTGACGTTTTGCTCCTATTTAAGAGTGAATTCGGTCCAGTCTGATGGGTCCATAGGGGGTTTTTAGGACGGGACCGAACCACTATGGTCCCAGAATTTTTTCATCCTGAGTCGGACCGAATATCCATATGTACTAAACCTTTAGTTATTAGTCTAGTCAATCCATTTGGTCTCTTAGGTCAAGCCCAATAACAAATAAATAAATTAATCTTTATTTTTTTATAGATAAATTAATTAAAAAATTATTTAAATTACTAAAATTAAAATTAAGTTAATTCTTAATGTGGATTATGATATATTATTAATTAATAGCATATATTATTTAACATTTTATATGATCAATGATAATATAATAGATGAAAATTACATATCTAACTTATATAATTACTATATAAAATAATCTATTTTCTATATATAAAATATTTTAAATATATATATATAGTTCGGTCAATTTTGATCTGGTTCGATCCAAATATCACCCACCCCTAAACTGGACCAAAAATCGAATTCCTTACAAATAGAGGATCGGAACCGACCAAATAAATTTTTTGTCCAATTGGTTTTGCCGGTCCAAACCGAAAATTTTACAACCCTACTCCTAGTATCTCAATGATGTTGAGAACGGATTTAATCGACAAGAACAAAATATGGATGTTGTTAAACAAAATTTGGCGCCAATATTTTCTATCTACTCTCAACTTGGGCGTCCATTAGCATCCGAATCGTCATACCGCTTATGTGCTAAACTTCTTCACAAAGCCCATTGGTACGTGCTCAATAATTGCACGGATATTGGGGACTACATCAAGTGAGATTTTTAAATTCTTATGGAAGGATTTATATGGAATTTACATCAACTATTCTGTGTTTTTCTTTTAAATTCTTATGGAATTTATATCTCTGTTGGCATATACCTACATATAATTTTTTTTATTTTTTATTTTTTTGTAATGCACATTATGAGAAGATCACTTTAGAATCCACTCTCGAAGTTGACAAGTGGTTCAAACATTGTGTACGTTGCTAAGATACCCTCATGTGTGCTCCTTGCAAAAACTATATGGATTTCATGCTATATGTAGTCTATTAGCATATTAACCAACTCCATCTCTTATTTTTTAACAAGTATAAAAGCGTATGTTGGCTCCCAACAATGTGTCCGATGAATTGTACTCATTGGCGTATGGTCTTGACCCTTGGGTTGCAACATATTCGAGTTGTATAAACAATGGAATAAGGTTCCACACTAGAGACTGTGAAGCAACCCGTCGCACCCAATGTTTTGGTGTGGTAGTTAGTGGGGGGCATGATTGGGGGGGGGGGTATAAAGGACTACTATCAAGTGCTCACAGATATATTGCAGTTGCGCTACATGAGTTGGCATCATGTATATCTATTCAAATGTGATTGGTGGGACATTAGTGATTATAGGGACTACGTCTTGATCCACATTATACGAGTATGAATGTATCTCATAAATGGTATTAGGAAGACCCAATCGCAACAAGTCTTCTATCTCGATGATCCTAGATTGGGAGGTGATTGAAAAATAGTGCAAAAAATTGTCAGCAGGAATGTATGTTTTGTCTAAATAAAAATCTGACGTCGAAGATGAAGAACAAGCTGAGGCATATCAAGAAATGGAGTTTTCATCTATGTATCCAACCCTTGCTGGCATAGGGCCTAACTATGTTCCATTATGTAGAGAAAATGTACAACATGTCGTAGTTAATGTGTTTGCCATTCTAGAAGATGATGATAATGCACACCCCATTGAATTTATTATTGATCAAGATGGTGATGGAGATTGGGAGGATGAGGAAGAGAACATTGTGACGCCTCGACTCCCATGTACAAAAAGTCTCGGGAATCGTGACGTCAGGATGATGACGACACGGTCATGCATCCCAATGACAAGTGCCAAGTGTGTCCAACAAATAAACAGTACACAATAAATACACAGTAGATAATAATAAATAAGTCACTAGTACCAGAATTTTAGTTTAATACAAATATCCATATACAAAGTGTTTTAAAACACACACCAAATATCTCACAAAATACCAAGCTGAAAATAACATAACACGAGTAATTCCAAATCACTCCTCCGGCAGAGCCAAGTCCTCAGGCTCGGCATCTGCATCAACATCAACATAATCTGAAGTACCATTAAATGGTACCGCAGGTAAATTATAACTCAACCAATCATGAGATAAAAACACATTAAAGCAACCAACCATGAATGCATATGATGCAACATGCCTGAAATCAAACACATGCCAAAATCCCATTTGGCCCAAAATATTTCCATCAAAACATTTCCACCATTTTTTCCAGAAAATGGCCCAAAACAATATCCATCATTTTTTCAGAAAATGACTCACACAAAACATATTCAACACACGCTATTTTCTTAGAAAATAGCCATTTTTCATTTATCTATTAATCCATATGCACCATGGTCTCCCCTAGAGACCATCCGCACGTTCTGGCTGCATAACGAGCGATGCCCAGTTCCACACCCAGTGCGTTCGTGGCCAAGTATCCTCTAGCCCCTGCCAGCAAAAGGGCCACGGAGTTGACACGTAACTCGTCCGATCCCGTTGTCGCCCAACGACAACTCAGAGACGTTACTCAGTATATTTCACTCCCGAGTGACCCAAAGAGCTCCACCAAGATAATGCCCCATCTCGGCTTGGGTCGTGATACACACGCACTCAAATATCCATTCCACATGAAAACTCAGTTTTCAAAATATCCATATGATCATGAATGCAATTATACGAAAATTCAGTTTTCAATTTACAAACATGAACATGTGTACACATGCAATGTACCAAACCACGACAACAATTTCCAACAAACAATCCAATCACAATATAACCAATCACACGTACAGTTACTCCGTCCTCAAATCCATTCACCCCCGAACTCCTCGAACTCAATCCGAAAACCAACCAGAACACAGTGAAAAATGTTAGTACAAAAATATATTTAAATCTCAAAATTTGTTTGAAAAAATACTTATAGCGCTAAAATATATTTTTTGGAGGATCACGGAAGAACTGGAAATGCCAAAACAACAACTCCACAGTGTAAAAACACTGTGGCCAAAATACACAGTATACCCAAATTCAAACGGGGTCAAACGAAAGGTAGAGAACAGTAGGGTAGGGCCTATGGAAGGTGGTGAAGCTAGTGGAAGCGACGGTTGGCCGTGGGTGGCGGCCGCAACAACGGTGGAAGGCTAAAAAGCTTAAATTGGATATGAGCTCGGCTGGGCTTCAACAATGATGGATCGGGGCCGGTGATGATGTGGTGAAGAAATGGTGGTCAATGGTGGTTGGAGGGCCGGTGAGGAAGGCCGCAGCTTCGCACGGCTCGTGGA
>QEOT01009063.1:3425-27557 GCA_003123785.1 Pterocarya stenoptera | reverse complement strand
GGATTCAACATCGGTTACGCCATAAACCGGTACTTTCGATTTTACCCGTTCCGGTCCAGTTTGGTCCAGTTTTTCAATTTTAATATATTATATACTATATTATATACTATATTATATTATATATATAATAGTATATTATAGTATATAATACTATAGTGATAATATATTGTAGTATATTATAATTGTATTATAGACTATAGTGATATATTATATTATAGACTATAATGATATATTATAGTATATTATAATATGTGATATAGTATTAGTATAACTATTAATACAATAGACTATAGTGATATAAGATTTTAAATTTAATATTATATTAATTATTAATTTATCATATAATACAAAACTATTTCATATATAATTATATATTAGATATAAAAATTATATACAAAATAATAAAATTATAATATATATATGAACCGGTCCGGTTCGGTCTAGTCCGGTTTTAGAAAAAGAAAAATTAGAACCGGACCGATTTTGACCGATTTTAAGAAAAATAAAATCGATACCGGACTGAATCAAACCCGCTGGTTTGGTCTGGTTTACCCGTTGACCAGTTTTTTTTTACACCCCTACTTGAACCTGCCGAAACTAAGATTGGATGTAAAGCTTTAATAGGTATAAAAAAAAGATAGTGAAAAATGGATAGTTAACAAGTTTGTGGTTGGGCATAACCATATTCTACTTACGTCGAGAAGTGCTAGTTTCCTCCGTGGACATATGAGAGTTACTAAGGTTAAAAAAAACTTATAATGATTTTGAATGAGTCAGGTGTACCGACAAGGAAAATTATGTCGGTGTTGAGTAAAGCATCATGTGGTGACTTCAATGTTGGTTGTATTGGGAAGGATATAGAAAATTACTTAGGAAATAAAAGGAGAAAAGCTTTTGAAGAGGGGGATGCGCAACGATTATATTCTTATTTTCTTGATCGACAACTCAAAGAACCTGAGTTTGTGTTCTCCATGCAAGTTGATAAGAATGGGTGTATGTGAAGTTGTTTTTGGGCTGATGCTCGTTCAAGAGCGGCATACCAACATTTTGGAGATATTGTCACATTTGATGCCACATACCTAACCAACATTTATAAGATGTCATTTGTGCCGTTTTCAGGTGTTAACCATCATCATCAGACCATTATGTTTGGTTGTACTTTGTTAGTGAACAAAAAAATCAAATCATATACATGGTTACTGAGAACATGGCAAGAGTCAATGCTTAGGTGTGCCCCTTCAACCATAATTACCGATGATGACAAAGCGATGACGAAGGCCATTGCAGAGGTACTCCCAAATACAACTCATAGATTATGCTTGTGGCATATTCTACAAAAGTTTTCCGAACACTTAACTCATGTATATAATAAATTTTTAAACTTTCAGAAAAATTTTCGTCATTGCATCTATGAAACAATTACTACTAATGAGTTCAAATAGGGATGGACTTCGATTTTAGTGAAGTATGAGTTGGGATAACATATCACAGCATTTCGATTCATAGTGCAAATTATCTTATACTATGTATGTGATTTATTTATTTTTTCTCATGTCATGGACAAATACATTATCCTCTTGTTTCCTCCATGTTAATTTAACCTATGTTTGTTTTTGTTGTGACAAGGAGCAATGCAATGAATTGTGAGCTTTGAAGAGTAGATTGAAGATTTTGACAGCTTTTATGTTATTTGAGTAGATCACATTGATTATGCTGAAACTATGAGTCATGTATATGTAATATTTAAGAATGCATTTTGAAGAATGCATTTTTTATGTACTTGTGAAGTGTGGTAAATTTAGCCATTTTAAACCATAATTATGTGATTCTAGAAAGTGTATATAGATAGTTTGGATTCCTAGTAATTCATAGTTTGAATTCCTAGTTGATTAATAAAAAAGTCATTTTCCTAAAAAAAAAATTTCAATACATTCTAGTTTCAATAGATTGTTCCATTCAGGAGGCACTTCTGTCATGCAACATAAACATTCTACTTGGCATCAATGACCTAGGAATCTGATCAAAACCTGGACAAAGATTTGGATTCATAAACTTACTAATACATTAAATACATTCTAATCCCTTCAATACATGTCCAATGGACAGTCAATACATCTCCAAAAGTTCCAAAACATTCTAAACAGTCAATATATATCCAAAAGTTACTAATACATTAATCACATATTCAATACATTAGATGTAGCATTGGCCGACACACATTGTCGTTCATTGGCAACATAAAAAATATAGCACAAAATATGATTAAAAAAAAAACATGACATGATCAACATTCCCTTGTACTTCTTTTCCATTTCTTGTAATTTGGATTGTTCGATGCCTAGACGTTCATGAAGTACCCTCTCGTTCCTTCATTGAGCTAACTCCAACGTCATCTTACAACAGTTGTTTTGATTACTTTGAAACCCAATCTATTCAAAAAATCTACATTGTGTTTTGCTTTTATATTTCGAACAATTGTAAAATCTTCTACCAAAACTATTGGCTTTTCTAGAAATTCATAGTTTTGCTCGAATTCCACAATAGCAAAATAGTCTCTCTATTGGCACTCTGCCTTCCCCTCTTGCAGTCTAATAACTTGAACTGGAATAAGAACCATAAGATGTTATTTTTTGGAGTAATGTGGAAAAAAGTAAGTACTAACAGATTTTTGTATAAGCTAACATATATTCTTGTATAAGTTTCGAATGCTAGTTGAATGCTTAAATAGATATTCAAACATCCTAGATTAGGTATATGCAGATTTGTTGTGTTGTTAAACCATTTCAAAGTTAATCATACAATACATTTGTATTATATATATGGATTTTTTTTTTTGGGGGGGGGGGACATATATAGCCACAAGAACAACAAACCAAAAATATTTGTTAGAAAAACAGCACAAACCAAACATATATAGCCACATGGCTTAACAACACAACAAACCAACATAGTTCAATTCTTATAGCATTATGTCCTGTTGTTCTTGAGCCGTTTATGTTTCAAAGAAAACAAAACCAACAATAGAGCTCAAAGTTGGTATGGACAGGAATAGTAATAACAAAAGACGCATAGAAAGGGGTGTAAAAATATGGGATTTACAGAAAGGCATGAGAATGGAATGAAAAAATATGGGAGATAAAAATTAATGTTTGAGGGATTTACAGAGATCAATTTGTAGCAATTTGCAGCAATAACTATTATCAAAAGCTCAACAGATTTTGAATAACCTAGGCATTCCGCACTATTGTATTTCCAGATTGGCCTAAGATCAGTTAGCCTAGCCTCTCTTCTTCAACAGAATCATGCTCAAAACTACTCTACTCAACAAAATCATGCTCCACTCAACGAAAATGGAAGAAGAAGATGAGAGAAATAAAAGAGAAACCTTACTGTTATGTCATGAAATAAATAAGAGTGGAGCTCACGAGGCCGAGATGGGCTTCGTTTCACCACCACCATCACAAGATGTCACAGAAGAGGGTGGGCTGAGAGGGGCTCCGATTTCTTTTGTTTTAGGGGTTAGGTTAGGTCACACGGAAGGAAGGGGAGAGGGTATTGTCGCATAGAAAGGGGGGGAAAGGGTATCGATTTTGTAAGTCATCGTATGCGTCTCGGTCATACAGTTGATTAGGTGTGTCTCATATGTGGCAACACTGGATTGGCGGGCTGTTTTCAAGCCCTTATAAGCCCGATCGGCTCTAAAGTTTCCTCTTTCCCGTAACTATCTACGTGTGATCCGATTATCTGTGTTTGGGGAACGGGAAATTGTTTAACTAGCATGCTAATGAGAAGTGACATTTGCGAACGATTTAATATGAGTGGATATTGATATTAAGTTATAATGATATGATATGAGTTTAATATAAAAGTTGAGTAAAATATTATTAGAACATTAATTTTTAATATTATTATCATTTTGAGATTTGAAAAAATTGAATTGTTTATTATATTTTATGTGAGAATCTGATAAATTATAATGATGAAATAAAATGAAAAACTTCTTGTATCTAAATAGGACTAGCTTGGTTGGAAAAAGTTTCTATCTCAAAATTTTCATCTCATCTCCTTCTCAAATATCACTCAAACATAAATACTTTCAAATTAATCATTACAACTTTCACAAACTTTCAATAAAAAATAAAAAAATAATTTAATTTTTTCAAATTTTCAAACAAAAATTATATTAAAAATTTATATTTTAACAATATTTTAACTTTATAATATTTTTTATTCAATTTTTTTTTCTTTCATTTCTCAAAATCTCAAACTATCTAACTGCTAAACATAAACCATCTTATTACTATTCACAAAATTTTCATCTCATCTTACTCTCCAAGCAATACTATCTAGCAATACTTGCAATACTGTCTTACTATTTCTACACCACATATAATTTTTTTATCTTTTTATTTTTTTCTCTTAATAAATATGTGGAGTAGAAATGATGAATAGATGAATTTAATTAGTTTAACAGAAATAAAATAAATAAATAATATGTGATGTATGAGATAATGAGAAACAAAACTCATAAATATATAATCCCAAGCTCACTCCAAACTAAATACTCTTATTTTAATGAATATTTGATATGTCAGAATAAAAAGAGAAGATAAATAATCGCATGATTAGTTGGTCAAAGATAAAGTGTACGTATAGTATAAATAAAGAAAAAGTATACTCATTATCTCCACACATCACAGATCATACATAATTATTATTTTTTTTATTTTTTTTTCTCTTACCACTTGTGTAGTGTATGGATGATCTCAATTAGTTTAGGATAAATAAAAAAAATTAAATTTTTTAAAAAAAGTATGGTATATGATGTGTAGGGATGATAAGTAACAAAACTGATAAATAAATAGAAACGTTGACATTTATAATATTATTGGATTAATTTGGCTTAACGTAAAGAAGTGGGAAAATCAATGAATATCTTCGGTTAAATTTTAAACAAATGAGATAAACTTATTTTTCATAGCCATTAGTCTTATCAATCAACCTTCGACAAAATATTTTTAGTAAAAAATTAATGAGAAGTATTAAATTTGTACATATATTTATAAAAATAAAATAATAATATATATATTTTTTATAAGAGGGTGGGGGTTCGAGCTCAAGTTTTCCATTTAGAAAACCAGACTATATATCATCAGGCTATCAAATTCTTGACAAAATAAATTAATAAATTGATGTGGTATAATAGATTACGTCATATATATTTTACATTACAAATAGTTTTGTAATTTGATGTTCACATCTAGATGCATCAATTTGTAGGGGTGTACAAAATTCAGTCCAGACTGAAAAAATTGACCGGACTAAAAATTTCAGTTTGTACCATACCAAATATTGGAGGGGTTGGTCTCGGTCCCAAAAGTTGTGGACCAAATAAGTTCGGTCCAGTCTTGGGGTTTATAAATTTTGGATTGGACCAGACTAGACAAAACCAAATTATATATATTTAAAATATTTTTAATAATTTAATATATTATTTTTATATAATAATTATATAAGTTAATGGTGTTATTTTTATTTAATTTATTATCATTAACCATATAAAATATGAAATAATATATGCTATCAATTAATAATATATCATAAATCATGTGATAATTTATATCAGTATATGTAAATAGATAATAGTAATGAAAAACTATTAGTTCCTTAAAACATTTTTCCTAAATATTAATTATTCACTGCTAATTTTTATTTTCTTCACGTAATACACACTTATACTTATGAAGAGTCCCATTAGGACATTCGATTCTATTTCTCTCCCTTTCTTCCTCATTTATCTTTTTCTTGGCTCATGCGGTATGTTGAGCAAGGCTCAAGCGAACACTAAGATTAGTGATTTGTTTGAGCGGTGTGTTGAGCGTCTATTGAACAAACTCACTGGTTGATCTTCGCTCGAGCACCAGGTCAAGCAGAAGTCAAGTGAACTCAAGGGTTGCTATGGACATTTAGAGTGAAGTAGGATCTAAACGGTGGCCTTTAGATCCTATGGACCAAACAGAACAACCGAGCCGGTCCTTTGGGGGTTCAGTCCAATCCAGTCCAAGGTGGGAAAACCCTGGACTGAAGGGATTCAATCAAATCTAAAAAGCACCCTCTGGACCGAATTCACCCTTCAATTTGTAAAACTTATTTTTATAAAATATGGAAGAGATATTTTCCTCCTCCCCTCCTAGCCCACTGGGTTGGCCTGCGTAAGACATTAAAGCCCATATTGGCCTATATCCTACCCTCATATGGCCTAAGAATCACCAAAAGAATGCGGCCCACAAACTATGTTAGCAGAAAGGGGATGCATCACACAAGAAACAAATCGGGGGGGATAGACAGGACGTGCTGACCCTAACACTTTTCTGTGACAGTTAACATTAAAAGATCTATGTCGACAGGCGAACAGGAAATGCGGGTAACTCTCTATTCTCTGACGATAGGAACGAGAAGTGATCACGATGATCGCCCACTGTTGAGACACTACTCAGGAAGCCACGCTACATTAATGATGTCATCTCAGACGCTATGCTGCTTTAAAGGCCACAATTGAGGCGACTGTGGGCATGACACAAACTCCTAACATGGGGTATGGGATGTCCCTCAAAACTTCTTATAAAAGTCTTTCTTCAAGTACGACTAAGTCTCTGAACTCTCTAATTCTTCTATCATTCTCCAAGAAGAAAAAGTACTGATTTTGGCATCGGAGGCTTCCCGGACAACCCCAAGCCCACCTTTGTCTTAATGTTTGTTGATAGAAAGATCTCGATCTAGGTTGTTGGAGCTTAGCCTAGGTGTACGAAACATGAAATTAACAAAATACTTTTGTAGACTAAAACAATTTCCAAAATTCATTAATTCTCAATCAAAAAGGTACCAAGTGTGGAAAAAGTAGTTTCATTAGATTTGAAAGAAAATGAATTCGAAATGTAGGTGGTCCAAGTTGATGAACGAAGGAATATAGGAAGAGAAAAATATAAGTTGAGGTTGTAAGGAGAGTTCTTTTAAGAGTTAGAAGAATGAAACGAAGTGGTTATACCCACTTGATTTGAGACTTATGACAATTAGGGCTGTAAAATGAACAGGTAGCTCGAATTTGATTCGATTAAACTTGAAATCGGCTCGAATTGTATATTAAATGGGCCGCTCATAAACACAAAATTAGGCTCGATTATTAAACGATAGAAACTCGTATAAAACTCGACCGACTCGAATAATGTTAGTAAACAAACTCGTGTGAAGCTCGGCTCGACTCATATATATTTATACATATATAATACAATATATATAATATAATATAATAACCAAACGTTATATATGTATTATTAATTATGTATATAAAATTATAGTGAATTATGGTTATAGACTTTCTTCTACATATACTATAGATTTAATTTATGATATTAATATATTATAATGATATATTTATCTTATTCTTATCAAATATTGAATTGTCATATAAAAAGTTATGCTTACATGCTATAGGCTATAGGCTGTAGTCATAACTTATTAACTTATAACTTATCACTTATGATTCTATCATTTTATGAAGTAGTGAAGTATTATTGAAGATTTTGCAATATTGTTATTAATCAATCATAATATCGTTATTAAAGACTTATCACTTATGATTCTTAGATTCTATCATTATATATTCTATGAAGTTACATCGTACTTATGATTCTATCATTCTATAAAGTACTATTAATAACTTATCACTAGTTATTAATCTTATTATTTTATATATGATTAATCAATAATCACTAAACTCTAGTAATATTGTAATCATAAGATTATATAAACTATAGTAATATACATGTTTAGTGTTAATATTTATTATTATTATTTAATAAGCTCATACTACTAGAATACTAGAGTAGTGTCTATTGACTATTGTGTGGTGGCTCTAGTGACTAGTAGACTAGTAGTTTAGTATTTATTGTTACATAATACATATGTATTATAAGTTATAACTACAAGCATAAATAATATTTTTATTTTATGCAAATATAATTAGACAATATTGGGAAATAGTACTAATATAGGGTATCAATATTTAAGTATCAATATACTCATTTTGTAGTTAATATATGGTATTAGTATAATAGTATTATTATATTATACTAATTAATATAACTATAATATTATATTATGAGTTATAAATTGTAATGTTTGGAAAAATATAAAGTTTTTATAAAACAAATATATAAAGTTAGACAATGTTATCTTTATGAGGAGTATTAATATATATATATTTTTTATCTATTTTTAATAAAATATGAACTTGTAATAATATAAATTACAATCTTCCATCAAGCAATATAAAGTTGTTATAAAAAAATATATCTATATAATGTTAGAAAATGTTATAAACTATATATGTATTATTGTATACAGTATAAATATTAAATATATAGTTTTACAGTATATAACATATTTTACAGTTGTAATTCTTAGTCGTTGGATCTCTATAACTAAATCTGAGCCGTTAAATTATAAAGTTACATCCCTAATTCGGAGCCATTAGATCTGTAGAAGCAAATCCTAACCGTTGGAGGAACTCATTACAACCCTAGCCCTAGCCGCCCCCAGTTCTTTCACCTTTATCCTTCACGTGTCTACCATTTCACACACAAGTCTCACTTCCTCTCAGACTCATCACGATTCGCGATTTGTGAAACCCTAGCCTCCCTAGTCCTACGCTTTGTCGCTTACCTTGTGATTTCCATGGAATGAAGCCTTGAATCAAGGCTTGATTCTTGATTATTGAAGGCTTGCAGCTGTCTGCGACTGCTCGAAACCCTCGAAGATGGAGGTGTCGGCCGGATTTGAAGGGAGCCATGACTGCAATCTCAATCTCAGAGATGGCAGTCAAGCCTTGACATATGGGTCATTACATGCTAGGATTTATGACTCCCAACCAACTGAATTCCTAATTTCATGGTTCATGCTTCTCTGGTTCTATGTTTGGTTTGTTCATCAGTCGATTCATTGGGTTTATTTTCCTATTTCTAAGTTTCTAACCATTTCATTGGGAAGTTGGGAGATTTGATCCTTGACTCCTTTGGAAGTTTGGAAGCACTTATATTTTTATGAAAGTATTTTTTAACCTCTTGTTCTCTCCTAACTATTTCTAAATTCTAGTATTGTAGATCTAATCATATGATTCATGTTTGTATTTGTAAACCCTAGTACATCGTAATGGTGTGACAGTGTGACATTGTCCTGCCATAGGCCCATATACGTTTAATCACAACATATATGATATATGCATGCTTGAATGCTTCTGTGAGAGTCTGAGACTGTGATTGACTCAGATTTATATCTATCACTCCAATCTATCTTGATCTTGCTAATGTTTGCACATTGCACTTGCACAATACTATTTGTTTCGAGCTTTATATTTGTCATACTGAAAATTTTGAGGGAAAAACCTTCTGAAGAAAGAACTTACAAGTTACAGATATGTGCTTGAAAGTTAAAGCAAAACTTGTAATCCACAACGTAGTGAGTTTTACTTATTCTTCCTTGATTTGGTTCTTGCTTTATGTTTGCTGAAAGTATGTAAACATGCTTTCTTTAACATGTTTATGTGTTTAAAAATTATTTTGCCTTGTGTTTGTGTTTTTATAAATTTTTATGTTTTGTAGTTATGTGTTTATGAAATAGTGTTATGTGTTGATGTGTTTACAAATTGTTCTGTTATGTGTTGATATGTTTATGTTATGTTCTGTGTTTATGTTCTCTCTTCAAATATGAGAAAAAAATGGTGCATGTGATATTGGTGATAAATTATCCTTTCCGATTCTTGCTTCAACTATTTAATTATGTCATTTTTAACATGTTTTGGTTGATTAACCTTTTACAATCTGTTCTGTGGACTTCTTGTTCTTGCTTCAAGTATTTGAATATGCTTTCTTGAATCTATTTTGGTTGATTATAAATTATCATATATGGTTCATTGATCCTCAAGTATGAAATGGTGTTGTGTGTTTATGAAATGGTGTTTTTTCTTTATCCAATCTGTTATGTGTTCATGTTGTTGATGTGTCTTGCTTTTGAAGGTGCATCGAGCCACTAAGGCAAGAATCTACTGAAACTGTTTGAGTCAAAATATTTTTGACTCTAACATCTTTTAGTTGATTATATCAACTGTATCAACCTTGCCTTTTGGAGGCACATTAAGCCATCAAGACAAGGCTGTATAACAAAACTGTCAAAGTCAAATGTTTTTTACTTTAACATATTTTAATATCCTTACTTCTGGAGGCACCTTAAACCATCAAGACAATGTTGTTTTCATTTTAGTTGATTAATATAACTTGTATGGTCAATGTTTATATGCTTATTTAAGTTATTTTTTGTTTCTGGTTTTGTGTTTAAAAATATTAGACCCTACCAAATGGATGATCGTATGAATTTGGTTGATCCGGTGGAGAAGTATGAAAATGAAAACAATATTGAAATTAGCTTAGTAGAGTCTATGGCTGATGATGATAGAGACACTGCAAATACTGATCCCCCTAATACTGTCTCTACTAAGGACCCAACAAAAGTTTAAACGGTAGCCAATGTAAAAAGAAGGAAGACTTCCGTTGTATGGAATGATTTTGTCGAAATTGAACGAGATGAGGCTAAACAGCCTCGATGTAAGTGGTGTAAAACTTTGTTTAAAACATCTCAATTAAGTTCTATGACTACACTATGTAGGCACTAGGGCCCAAGAGCTTGCCTCTTATATGATACTTTGCCATGAATATTTATTTTCTTTAATGGAGCATGTGGTATTTAATAAATTCATGAGTGTAAACACTCTATATTGGAAAAAAATATCTTGGGCTGCTACAAAGAAGAAATACATGATAACTTATGAGACTAAAAAGACAAAGTTAAAGGATTTGCTTAAACTGTTAAGAAAATTTATATCACAACTAACATGTGGACTTATTGTCAAAAACTTTCATATATAGTAGTAACGTGTCATTTCATAGATACTGATTGACATCTTCAAAGGCGTGTGTTGAACTTTTGTAATATGTCACCTCTACATACTGGTCTTCTTATTGCTGATGCTTTAGAAAAATGTTTTCAAAGTTGGAGAATTGAGAATAAAATTAGTTCAATTATGGTTGACAATGTAAGTTCTAATGATGTTGCCATTAGGATCTTAAAAGATTTTAGATTGAAGAAAATATTGTCTGTAGGAGGAAAATTGTTTCACATACGTTGTTATGCATATATAACTAATTTACCGGTGCAATATGGACTTGAAAAAATTAGGGAAATCATTGATTGTGTGAGAGATGATATAAAATATCTGGTAGTATCAAAGAGTAGGCTAAAACAGTTTAGTGAAATTGCAAAACAGTTGTAATTGCCCATAAAGAAATTGTTTTTAGATGTGCCTACAAAATGGAACAACACATATTTAATATTGAATGTTGTAATTCAGTTGAAATAAGTTTTTCCTAGATATGGTGATAAAGATAACAGTTTTGAATGAGTTCCAACTATTGAAGAGTGGGGACAAGTTGAAAATGTTTGTCAACTACTTGATATTTTCAATGAAGTAACCAATATTGTATCCGGAAGTGATTACCTAACATCAAACTTATTTCTTTCTGAAATATGGAGAATGAAGAACATCTTATATAAGAAAAGTAGAGATGAGAATGAATACATGAAATCAATGGTAAGAAAAATGAGTGCAAATTTTGAGAAATATTGGGGTGAGTGTAATCTATTGATGGCAATTCCTGCGGTGTTAGACCCTAGATTCAAAATGATCCTGATCCAGTTTTGTTTTCCTTTCATTTATCAAGAGCCGGACATTTCTAAGAATATTGATCACGTCTCTTAAGTGTTGCATAAGTGATCAACTGCATAGTATGTTCGTGAATATAATTAGACTCTTGAGGCATAAAGAGAGCAGAAAAATGCTTGAATAAACATATCCAGTTGTTCCTCAAGTGTTGGGAGAAGCATGCAGAATGGCCAGTCATTATTTAAATCTTTTATTAGAAGTGTTGATACAGTGCAACCTAATAAATCAAAACTGGACAACTATTTAAAGGAGATTATATATTTCTATGAAGAGGGTTTGTATGCAAGTTTCGATACTTTGGAATGGTGGAAAGCAAATAGTTTTAAGTTTCGAATTTTGTTCAAATTCACCCGAGATATATTGGTTACACCAATTACCACAGTTAGCTCAGAATCAACATTCAGTACAGGAGGCAGAGCCATTGATCCTCATCGAGCTTCATTGTCAACTGAAATTGTCCAAATGTTATTATGTTAGTCTAATTGGGTTAGAGCATTATATGGGTTTAAAAGATCATCAACTAATTCTGTAAATGTTACATTTATTTTAACTGCTTGTTGCTATTTTACTATGTTATACTTACTATTATTTACAAAAATACTAACTACTAGTTTTTTCTTGTCAATAGAAGGATGTTCCATTAGAAACTCAAATTCTCTTGCCATAGCCATATGCCCATACAGACTCGGATCCAAGTGAAACTAATATTTCCTATCTGATTTGCTATATAATATTATTTAATCTATATAATTTGTTATATGATATTTGGCCAATTTACATTATAATATTTGGACAGTTTGGTTGTTCTATTTGATTTTGTTTGGGATGATATGAGTCATGACAGTTTAGGTAATTTATAAGTTCTAACTCCTCGCCATCTAGATTTCTTAAATTTTTTTAAATGATAAATTAAATTTTGCATTGCAAACATCCACTGACAATATTACTAAGTTAAAATTACTTGAGTAATAACGCAAGGGAATAAAAATGATATTCATGTTTTTTACCATATTAGTGTGTGCAAGTTGTTATGGTGATTTTGTTCAAGTTTGAGAACTTGCTGACTTTTGTGTTCTATCATGGTGATTTCAGATTTTGTAGAAATTTGATAACTTGAAGTCTATTTAATTTTGTTTGGCTGATTTTGATGAACTTTGATAACTTGTTGTGAACTTGTAACTTCTTTGGTAACTATATGTGGTATTAGTGTATGCCTACTTGTTGTGAAGTTGTTTTGGTAACTGTAGTTCAATACTTAATTTTGAAAGGCTAATTTTGATAATTTGTTGTGAACTTGTAACTTCTTTGGAAACTTTTTTGGTAATTGCATGTGGTATTAGTGTATGCCTACTTGTTGTGAACTTGTTTTGGCAACTGCAATTCAATACTTAATTTTTTCTGGTTGATTTTGATGAATTTTAGTACCTTGTTGTGATTCTTGTGAACTTGTAACTTTGTTGGTAACTTCTTTAGTAACTGCCTGTGGTATTAGTGTATGTCTATTGAGTATTGCATATTGTTGCCTGCTGGTTGGCAGATTCGATTGTTCTTGAGGTTGTAACTGCATGTTGGTTGTTGTATCAGTCTATGCCTATTACAGTTGTCTGCCTCACAGTTTGTTGTCTGGCTAATATGAGTCATGCCTATTGCCTTTTGCGTACTCTCTGTTTTGGTGACTATAGTTGGTAACTTGTCTGAATCCCTTATGCACATATTTTTATCTGATTTTGGAAACTTGTTGACTTCTGTCTTAGTGATTTTAAATTTCAACTTGTCTGAATCCCTGATGCACATTTTTATTTCTGATATTGCTAATTTGCTTGTATAATTGTATCGTATAACTGTGTTAGAGATATGAGTCATTACATTGATTTTTTAGGCAAATTAAGCTTTGCATTTCCTGTTAAACATCCATTGACAGTATTAATAAGTTAACAATACTTAAGTAAGGGATTAAAAATAAGTTTAAATGTTTTAGTGTATTAGTGTATGTAGGGCAACAATGTCAAGATTTCTGGCTCCATTCATGAAAACTAAGGACTCACTGATTTTACAGCCCATTTTTTGTTTTGAAGTTTAAAATTTATCTTATTTCATAATTTATTGTGGTAAATTATTTTTTGATTCACTTGATCTATTAGATGTAAAACTTCATTTAATATACCATAGCCATAATACCCTTGAAGGCTTCATGATGTAAATTTGTATTTAATTTGTTATTTTATTGATGCATATATTTAAATTTGATATTATTAATTTTAGTTTTAAAATTTTGCATTAACGAGCCGAGCTCAAGTTGAGCTTTAGCTCGGCTTGTTAACAGAACCGAGCTCGAGCTGAGCTCGAGTCTATTTCCCATGTACACGAGTCGAACTCGGACATTCTCGTAGGCTTGACTGACAAACGAGCTGAGCCCAAGCTAGACTCGAGTAGTGAACGAGCCGAGCTCGCACACCCCATGCTCGCTTAAGCTAGGCTCGTTTACAACCCTAATGACAATCTAAAAAATTAAGAGTAGTGTTACATGTGCTTACAATTTAATGTATAAGATCAGTTTTATTTTTAAATTTAAATTTTGAATTTTATAATTTTCAACATATCAATAGTTAACATGTCAGCATGTCCAAAGTGAACTACTATTCAAATCATTTGTTTTCTGTTTATCTATTAATATTAAGCTATCGAGAGTAGTGAAAACGATTCTAGCTATTTGACCACCTCAGAAAGTGTAGAAGGGTTGTCTTTGTCTTCTTAATTTGTATTTTATTCTTCCTGTAATCTTAAAGTGAGATAAACTAAATCGAAAATATTTAATAAAAATAATTCTACTTAATATCCCACACACATCTCTTTTTATTTTTATCTCTTTTTTCCGTAACAAGTATATGATGTATGGATGATAAGTAGAACAATTCAATTAGTTTAACAATAATAAAATAAAAATAATTTAAATTATGTATAGTGTGTGATGTGAGATGATGAATGACATATAACCCTTTAATAAAATGGAATACAAAAAAGACTAGTACTCGAAATTCTAAATGTCAAGTTTGTCAACAATAGGACCACAAAAGAAAATAGCAATCTTCTCTCCATTCATCCAAGTCATTTGCCACACTTCCTTGAACGTACACAGCATTTTCTGCGAGGGGTAGCCAGACTCCAGCAGACTCGATGTTAAACCTCCAATTTTGTTAACATTCTTATAAGGGAGCCCCTTCTGGCCGGTCGGGCTGATTTAATTGTAAAAGCAGCCCTCCACTTGTTAAATGACACATCATATATTACACATGAGACATATTAGAGTAGCCCACAGAGAATCACAACTCCACAGCCCCCTTTCTTCCTTCAGAACGAATTCTGAATTTCGAACAGCATTCATTCTCGCCTCCGCCTCTCGCCTCTCGCCTCTACTCAGTCCGACGCCCACCTCTCAGTCCGACGCCCACCTCTCATTCCGAAGTCAACATTTCTGACGCCCATCTCTCTCATCTTCAGAGGTTGTTTGTGCGATTTCTCATGGCAAATCGAGTAGATGAAATCTGGAAAGGAAGTAATGTAAGTTATTTTGTTGTTAAAAATGAATTGATTCGTTTTATTCCCAGTTTTATTCCTATTAAATTTTTTAATTTGTATTGAATCGGTCGTATCAAACATTCTCTTCAAGGGGCTATAAGGTTTTCCCTTCAAACATATATACATTGCCCAAACTTAGTCTTCCTGTTACGCACTGAAGTTAGGAAATTTATTAGTAGTTATTTGTACATATTTATTGGGGACAGAGGTGAGTTTAAACAGGAAGCTTCATAAGAATCATCATCTCTCGAATAAGAAGCTTCATATCATCTGTCATAAAATGCAAGCTAATTTCATGCGTATTGGATGACTGAAAATTAAAAAAAAAAAAATAGAAAAAATAGAAAAAAAATCATATACTATGCTGACTTGACATTATTCATCAACCCTTGAATTTATTACTTAAGAAAACCATGAGATAATCTGATGACTGATGAAAGGGTCTTTTTATTACATCTGGGTTTTCCAAAATTACATCTTAAGGGTCTTTTTATTTGCAGTGGCATACATTTTACTTAAAAAACTGTAATGCTTTAAAAAACTATTTGGAAAGACAGCTTTGCCTTCAAATAATATTAAAATTGTAATGCTTTAATTATTTCAATTATATATGGTTTTTTAATATATAAATAATGATTATTTAATGTTATGATTTTGTATAGAATGAACAAATTTATTGGTGTGATAGTGAAGAACGTGAGGATGGGATGAATGTTGAAGATAGTATTAATATTGAAGATGATAGTCAACAAGTTGAAGATAGAGAGAATGTTGAAGATAGTATTAATGTTGAAGATAGTATTAATGATGAAGATGATAGTCAACAAGTTGAAGATAGATTGAATGTGGATGGAGAAGTTAATCCGGTTAGTGGTCCACTTGAGCCAGTCATTGGTATGTCATTTGACAATGTGGAAGATGCCCAAGCATTTTACAAGGCATATGCAAGACGAAAAGGTTTTGCAATTCGGACAAATCATACCTGGTTGACAAAAGATGATAAAAAATTATATGCAGTAGACTATGTTTGTACAAGGGAAGGATTTCGGCGGGTAAGTCAGAAAGAACGAACTATGCCTGAACCTGCCGAGACTAAGATTGGATGTAAAGCTTTGATGGGTATAAAAAAGGATGGTGAAAAATGGATAGTGAACAAGTTTGTGGTTGGGCATAACCATATTCTACTTACGCCGAGAAGTACTAGTTTCCTCCGTGGACATAGGAGAGTTACTAAGGTTCAAAAAAAACTTATAATGACTTTGAATGAGTCTGGTGTACCGACAAGGAAGATTATGTCGGTGTTGAGTAAAGAATCAGGTGGTGACTTCAATGTTGGTTGTATTGGGAAGGATGTAGAAAATTACTTGGGAAACAAAAGGAGAGAAGTATTTGAAGAGGGGGATGCGCAACGGTTATATTCCTATTTTCTTGATCGACAACTGAAAGAACCTTGGTTTGTGTTCTCCATGCAAGTTGATAAGGATGGGTGTATGGGAAGTTGTTTTTGGGCTGATGCTCGTTCAAGAGCGGCATACCAATATTTTGGAGATGTTGTCACGTTCGATGCCACGTACCTGACCAACATTTATAAGATGCCATTTGTGCCGTTTTCAGGAGTTAACCATCATTATCAGACCATTATGTTTGGTTGTACTTTGTTAGTTAACGAAACAGCCGAATCATATATATGGTTACTGAGAACATGGCAAGAGGCAATGCTTGGACGTGCCCCTTCAACCATAATTACTGACGATGACAAAGCGATGGCGAAGGCCATTACAGAGGTACTCCCAAATACAACTCATAGATTGTGCTTGTGGCATATTCTACAAAAGTTTCCCGAACACTTGGCTCATGTATATAACAAGTATCCAGACTTTCGGAAAGATTTTCGTCATTGCATTCATGAGACAATTACCACTGATGAGTTCGAACGGGAATGGGCTTTGATATTAGTAAAGTATGAGTTGGGAGAAAATATTTGGTTGCAAAATCTTTACATCCGACGCGATAAGTGGGTTCCGTCCTACTTGCGTTCCACGCTCTGTACTGGT
Source organism: Pterocarya stenoptera (assembly GCA_003123785.1). Lineage (NCBI taxonomy): Eukaryota > Viridiplantae > Streptophyta > Magnoliopsida > Fagales > Juglandaceae > Pterocarya > Pterocarya stenoptera. The sequence goes on along the minus strand of QEOT01009063.1, from coordinate 10,097 downwards.
ATGTCAACAACTCAAAGGAGTGAAAGTATGAACAAATTCTTTAAGGATTATGTTCGTTCAAGCACTATGATTAGTGACTTTGTTCATCAATATGAAAAAACTCTAGATGCACGTTACTTTAAAGAGAAAGAGAAGGATGTGCGGACGAAATCTACTCGTGCAATATTGAAGACACCTCTTAAAATAGAAGAGGAGGCAGCAATGGTTTATACAAGAAAGTCTTTCATGATTTTTCAAGATGAGTTGTTCAATAGTCTACTGTACCTAGCACGAAAATTGTCCAAAGAGGGTGAGACAAAGACATATGGAGTTGCAGCTTATGGTAAAGAAACACCTCTTTACATCGTGACATTGGAGGGTGATGAAGGACATGCCACATGTACATGCCATATGTGGGAATTTATTGGGATTCTCTGTAGGCATATCTTGTGTGTTTTTGGCAAGAAAGCTAAGTTAAATAGATTACCACAACATTATGTTCTGGAAAGATGGACTATTACTGCAAAGAGTCGACCCATTCATGACATACCTTGTCCTGAAAGGCAATTTCAGCAATCACTAGATGATCCTACGATGAGAAAAAGCAAGATAATGATACAGCTTTATGATATTGTCAAACTTGGGTCGCAATCAGAAGCAAAACACAATCATCTCACCCGTGCATTAGAAAAGGTTCACCAAGAATTACTTGCAATGGAAGATCACGTCGATACTCACGAAACACATTTTTCAGGTAGACGGGGTACATGCAATGATGATCAAATGCATAGAAGTCAAGTTGTTTCGAACTTTTCACAAACTGTCCAAGATCCTCCACGAGTGCCAACAAAAGGTCGACCCAAAGCCATGAGATCGAAAAATCCAAAGGAAACCCAAACATCAAAGAAAAGACGCTGTAGTATTTGCAAGAATGAGGGGCATTAAAAAAAAATTTGTCCTTCAGTGAGGTATAGTAGCTTTCTTTCCATTATTTGTGGTTTATTGGTTTTTAATTGAAGAAGTTCAAAAAGTTTGTGTTTTCTTGTTTATGTAGGGATCTTGGGCCAACAATTGAGAACATATCAGTGCATTTGGATTCCTAGTGCAAATTTTCTTATCATATGTATGTGATTTTATTTATAATTTAACAAAATATAATTTATCCTTTTTTGTTTCCTCCATGTTAATTTAACCCGTGTTTATTTTTATTGTGACTGGGAGTAACGAATGGATTATGAGCTTTGAAGAGTAGATATTGAAGATTTTGCTGCTTTTATGTTGTTGTTGTTTGAGTAGATGATGAGTGACTGTACTGAAACTATGAGCATGTATATGTAATTGTGAAGTTTGTGGTTGGATGCATTTTGAAGAATTAATTTTGTTTGGATTACATGTATATGTATATGAAACTATGAGGGGCTTGGGAAAATTAATTTTGTTGGTTCTGTCGATTTTAGCTTGGGAAAATTATTTCGTTTTGGGGAACGTGTGTTTAGATGTACTAATTCTCAAGCATTGGAAAATGGAGAAAATAAATTGAAAAGAAAAAAAACAAGAAACAAAAACAGGGGAATGAACCGATGAAGACCAAAGTTATAGATGAATCTTGTCTTGGGATTGCATATGCTAGTCAAAAACAGGGGTAGTTGATTCATAATATCTATAAAATTGTCATCACCTAACTTGTTCCAGTCATTGCCGATGAGGAGGGGGAAAAAAACTAGTTCCAGTCATTATTCATGATATATATGTTAACATTATTACCATGAGGGGGGAAAACTAGATGAAACTACAAAAAGTACTTCAATACATTATTCGATCGATATCCTTGTCTCATATGCATTGCAACTTTCTGGTGAACAATATGCATGATATCAGTCATCCATAACACGTTGGAAACCTATATATATAATTACTCAATACAAATAAAAAGTGCCTGCAGCATTGGAAACCAAGTCATTCTCCAAAAGCCTCTTCAGTGGGAGAATTAGGTAAAAGAAAAATGCTAGTTGCTTGAGTAATTGATCATTTATTACCAGAAACAACACAACATTAATAGTAATATTGTTGATCTCCAAAGTTACCAACACATTCTAAACAGGTTCAAAAGTTACCAATACATATTCAATACATTAGTTGTAGCATTGGCCGACACACATTGTCGTTCTTTGGTAACATAACAAATACAATAGAAAATATGATATAAAAAAATAGCCATGATATGATCAACATTTTTTTGTACTTCTTTTCCATTGCTTGCAATTTGGATTGTTCGATGGAAAGACGTTCATCAAGTACCCTCTCGTTCCTCCGTTGAGCTAACTCCAAGGTCATCTTACAGCAGTTGTTTTGGTCACTTTGAAGATCAATCCATTCAAAAAAACCACATTGTATTTTGTTTTTATAATTCGGACAATTGTAAAATCTTCTACCAAAACTATTGATTTTTCCAAAAATCCGTAGTTTTGCTCGGATTCCACAATAGCAAAATGGTCTCTCCATTGGCACCCTATCTTCCCCTCTTGCAGTCCAAGAACTTGAACTGGAATGAGAAGAGAACCATAAGATGCAAGCCATAAATGAATGAAAAGAAATAGGAGTAACAAATTAAGGGTCATAGCTATGGCCCACCATAGAAATATAAATCACTGATCCATACGATTCTGTTGGGGTTGTTCCTTTGGAACTACATGAAAACATGCAATGCGAGGCAATTAGGCAGTCATGATCTGTTGCTTTAGGGTACCCCACACCCCGCAAGCCCACGCTCCCCACCCACCACCCCTTTTTCCCCGCCGAGGTCCACCAACAAACCAATCCAGTCTAATATGAGTCACCAAAGCATGCAATATTTAGATTGGATAATTAATATCTCATTCAAGCCTACATGTATGTATATAAGGTGATATTGTTTGAAATTTCAATGTAAAGGTCGATAGGTTTTTTATATTTAGAAAGTGGGGAAATTTATTTTGCTAAAAAGTAAAAATTAAATCACTACTATGCATTAAAAAGATATATTCTCTTCTGCCAAACATGCATGTACGTAGGAACACACCTAAGCAGTCACTTAGCCATAATCTATAATCCTTTTACAACCATTTTATAATTAATAAATAAAATATCTATGTAAATGTAGTATAAGAAAATGATATGTAAACAAACAGATGCAGAATGTGCACGAAGAAAGGCAAATGAAGTTATCGTTTTCACACTACAAATCACACTAGAAAAATTCTAATATCATTTTCACATTTTCACACTACAAATTCTACTCATCTATATATATAGAAAAAATCTACTTACCATTTTCACACTACAAATCACACAAAATTTTCTAATTTCAAGCAAGCAATGCAGAAGGTACATAGAATTTCAAATTTAAGCAATGCAGAAGGTACATGCATATATAATTTCAAGCAATGCAGAAGGCAGAATATAATTTCAAGCAATGTAGAAGCAATGCAGAAGGCAGATTTTGAATTACCTAGACATTTGGGAGGTGAAAATCGAAGCCCCTTTCGCACCACCGTAGTTCCAGATTGGCCCAAGATCGGTTAGGGTTAGCCTATCTTCTTCAACAAAATCACTCAACAAAATCATGCTCAAAATCACTCTCCTCTAAACGAAAATGGATGAAGAAGATGAGAGAAATAAGAGAGGTTGGTTACTTACTGTTCTATCACGAAATAAGAGTGGAGCTCGGGCTTCGTTTCACCATGAGTGTCGACGACGAGATGGGGCTCTCGTCACAGAAGAGACAGGGCTGAAAGGGGGGATTTTCCTTTTGGGGGTTAGGGTTAGGCCGCACAGAAGGGGAGGGGAGAATCGTCGCACAGGTCTAAAAGGTGAAAGGGGGCTTCGATTTATGAGGGTTAGGGTTAAGTCGTCGCACAGAAGGGGAGGGGGGGAATCGATTTATGAGGGTTAGCGTTAGGTCGTCGCACAGAAGGGGAGGGGGGAATCGTCGCACAGAAGGGGGGTTGTGTGGTTTAGTGTTTCTCAGAAGCTCCATCGTATGCAACTCGCACACACAAAAGGATGAGTGTTTCTCATACGTGGCAGCACAGGACTGGTGGGCTGTTTTCAAGCGTTTATAAGCCCGACCGGCTGTAAGGTTTTCTCTTCTTATAATGATGAGCATTTTTTTCCGCTGTTAAATGATTTGCAGAGATAGTAATCATGGAAACGTAATTTTTACAAAACGTAAATAAGATATTACCAGACTTTTTAGGCAATGATTATACAACTCTCCCATTTTACAATATAAAATATGCAACCTATTCATGTTATCATATAGTTTTATGTAAGAGCGGTGCTACTCCCACCGCTGGGAGGCCACCGCTCCCTTTACCGCTAGTGTAAAATTATGTGTTTTTTTTATTGTATTTTTTTACATTTATTTTTTTAATACATTTAAATATTTTTGAAAAAATAAAAAAATTCATAATATTATTAGAAAATATTTACTTAATCATTAAGTAAAAAAAATAATAAAAAAAATTAAAAAAGTCAGAGCGGTAAAAACCAGCGGTAAAACTCAGCGGTAAGAGTTGCATTTTTCTTTATGTAATAATTGAATAAAAACTTTCCTTGTCAGATTTGAATCTCATTTAGATAGTGAGATGAGATTAGATGAATTAAATAAAATATTATTAAAATATTATCTTTTAATATTATTATTATTTTAAATTTCAAAAAGTTGAAAAACATTTTAGAACGGTACTGTCCATTTTATGCATGAGATCAGGAACCAATTATATTCTGACACGTCACGACATACACCATATCACAATGCGTCCCACCACATCAGAACATCCTCCCATAACCTAACTCAAATGTATACTTGTTGTCGTTGCACAGCAATTGCATTTGCCGCTCTCCTTCTACACGCCCAGCCACCCACGCCACAACCACCAAAAACCATTTCGACACCGGCAGCAACCACCCACAACCATTCCGACTCCAACGACAGGCAACCCAACGCCAACCAGTCATTTCGACGCCACCCACAGCCATTTTGTCGGCACCTGCAGCCACCACGAAGTCCGACAGCCACCACATAGTCCGACACAGCACCACCGTTGACCTCCATGGTATTTTTGCAATTCGTTTTGCTCTATTTTTTCATTTTCGATAATATGAAATATAAAGCATTTCCTACCTACAGATTTGACGACGACGAGAGAGAGAAGAGACGATGGTGATTTGGTTCGGCACACAATCCAAATCGACGTCGACGAGGGCTTCACGGCGCTTCAATGGCTGCGGATTTGACGAGGGCTTCACGGCGCTTCAATGGCTGCGGATTTGACAAGGGCGAGAGAGAGAGAGAGAGAGAGAGAGAGAGAGAGTGGGTTCGATGCATTTGAGAGAACAGAGAGGGCTTCGGTGCTAGAGGAACAGAGAGGGGCTTCTGCGAGAGGGAGACGAGGGATAGTATTTTTTTTATTCGGTGCATTGCGTCTCATTATTAGTGAAATGGGACTGCTACGTGGCCAGTTCTTATTGGAGGCTGATCTGAGCCCAAAAACAGAACTTATCGGTTAGAAGATTTTTCTTTATTTATTAAATTTTGTGTAAGAATTTAAGAAAACTGTAATGATAAGATTAGATAATTTTTATATCCAAACGAGTTCCGAATATATGTCTCTCCCACTCTATACCTCTCCCCTACTCCTAAAATTCTGAAAAATATACTTGTTTGGATAGTGAAATACGATTATTTTATATGTATTGAATAAAATATTATTTTTTAATATAATTATTGTTTTGATATTTAAAAAAATTAAATTATTTATTATAGTTTATGCAAAAATTTAAAAAACTTATAATAATGAGAAGAAATCATTTCTCTATCCAAACAAATCTTTAATTGTCCCGTCATACTTTCTACCTATAAGTATATGATACGCTTGAGAGTCAAGCTTCATTTACGTAAGCGACGCAAGGCAGCCTCCTACAAATAGAGAAGCAAACCGGTACATGGGGGCGTTTTGGATTCACAGTTCTTGTGGTCCTCACTCCTCTCAGTTTTAGACCAATTTGGTATATCACATTACTGATCTGCTGAACAGCTTCTCCAATTCAAGGAAGAAAATGACACTCTCACCGAAGATGGATATCGACAAAGTGTACTATCAGCATTATTTGTATGTATTTATTTTTTTAGTATTTTTTTTTTTAAAGATACTAAAACAAATGGTTTAAAGAAAAAAAAATTAAAAAATTAAAAATACACCCATTAGATACCCTTTTGTCGGTAGATGCACCACTGACCATTCAAGAAAGGTTCAAGGGGAGAATCGAGTGAATTATGGAGAGGTCCTTTGCCATAAGTCCACAGTGGCGGCTCATCATTTCCATAGCCATGAAAGTTTGAAACTAATTCGGTCTTCATGATTGTCGTTTACGGAAACTATTTCATCGTCGTTAACGCAATTAATCTTATCTATAACTCTATTCTCTTCTTTTCGAGAAATAATTAGTTTCTGCTATCTTTTGACAATAAAGAATCTATTTTTGGGTGCTACTGAAAAATGCTTGCAGATTCCCAAAACACCGCATTTTATTGTCTTTGGTGGAATGCCTTGAACCATTAAAATACATAATTAAAATAAAATAACGAAAAAAGGCCTGTCAACGAAAGAAACTAAGAAAAAACACTAGATATACGTTTCAATTTGTTCCCTG
>QEOT01009061.1:31121-50719 GCA_003123785.1 Pterocarya stenoptera | reverse complement strand
TTTGAATAATGTACGTGATCAATGCCCTTTCATACCACCCCCGTATCTTCATATTTCTTGTACATGTTTATTTTGCAAGCCTTTATTTTCATCTTACTTTGCTCTGTTACGGTGTGACTCCACTTTGGGTAGTATTTAGCATTTCTCTTTAAAAAACTTCGAATATATGCTCCCATTGATCTCGAGAGTATTTTTTTTTTATCACTTCTACGTTTACGACCATGGTTTTCTTTATTATGATAAAATGAGATTTCATTCGCTTTAGGAAATGGAGCAGAACAGGCTGAACATGACTAGTGATTTTTCATTAACAACTTATTATTTTGTTTAGCCACTAACAAACAATATATTAATTTAGAATATTTAGTGAACTTTCGCACTCGATATTGTTTCTGCAGGAGCACATTGGAGGCATGCATACGTTATATGTTTCATTTCAAACATATCCTTGTTGGTGGCTTTTTCTCTACACAATTTCAACCGTGAACTATATATTTTTTTAAAAGTATAGAGTTGTATTTACTAATAATCTTGCAAGTTCAGGTGCATCCAATTATAACGAAATTTTGGAAGGTTCACGTTCTTCTAATGCACGTATCTCTCATTTAAACTATTCCATGATATTTAATTGTGAAGTACTCAATTTTTAGTTTTTCATACAGATGGTGACGAAAGAAAATCATTGCTTTAGCGCGATCATGCAGGGATGCCTCATTTCTTTTCTTAATAGTATTTCCAAGATTTATTTATTAAGATAAATCTCAACATCAATGATCTTTGATAAATAATTGTTGCAGAAACATTGAGGGCAAAAAATTTACAGTGGTCAGGAAATGTTCCGTAAGTATCTTGCCAAAAATCAAAAGTACACAATAGTTAGCTATAGTCTTGTGCTAATAACATGTTATGAAACTAAAGAATGAAGTAGCAAGAGAATAGAAATATTGCAATACAAACTTAGCTCTTCAGGAGCTCAATATCATTAATTTCTAATTTCTTGTGTTGTAAAAATGATCACGAAGATAATTTGTCTAAGGAGGATAAGAAATATAAAAGGATGAAACATGAATTAATAAAATACATTCATGAATTTAGAAATTCCAAGAGTTGACACATGAATGAGCTAGATTTATAAGAGGTGGAATCTAAATGATCATCCACCAAGTTCAAGTATGTATTTACAACACTTTTTTTTTTCTTTTTTTTTTTCTTGCCGTTCTTTATTCTTTCTTCCCATCTTTTTTTTTTTCGTGGAAAATCTTCATTATGATGCATATGAATGAAAAATCTTCCTTTATTCAAAGGTAAGAATGTATGAGTCTGTCTACATTTAAAAAGTGATATCGTGGGAATATGGAAGCAGGGATGTATTCTACGCCTTACAGTGCTTAAAAGATGCTCTTTGCTGTAATTTTTAGGCTTCAGTTCATATTATGTGACTAGATACTCTTCTCATATTATTTAGAGTTGCTAAGCTACAGATTTATACTTTTAAAGTAATGCCGTGCCTGGAAATTATTTAATGCATCTCTATTTTTAAAATGTTCCCTGAGGGCTAGGATTCCCATCTGTAGTGGCTGATGGCTTAGATCTCTGGATTTGGTTTTACTGTATTTATGTTCATGTTGAGCTGCAGAATTTGCTCAAATATATGCCATGATATTGTTCTTTTTTTTTTTTTCCTTGTGATATTAGAATTCGTTTTTTTTTTTTTTTTTTTTATGATCTTTTCTTTGGTCTCTTATTACGTTTTTAAGATTAGGAGTATTAGCCTATGCCTCTTGAAGTGTTCCCTATTTTTACGTATTGTTTACATGGATTGCATCCTATTGGCTGGTTCTTTTAAGGCTACGTTTAGATGTTGAGGTGATATCAGGTTATCTGTAAATAGTAATAAAAAAGTAGTAAAAAAGTAGTAAATAGTTTGTGAGTAGGATAGTTTGAGGTGATCTCATATCATCTCACTAACCAAACATATTAGTGTGACTAATACTTATCATGGAGAAAAAACTTTAATAGATAGCTGTAACTAATTAATAATGCATGTTATGGTTTATAGATGACCCTATAGTGGTTTTAAATTTAGGTCTTGGGTGCAAAGAACTTTTAGGGATCTCGTTTCATCGTTGAAAACTCAATAATTTGCCTAATCCATGTGATGTAGGCGTGCTATATGAGTCTCGATTTAATTGGGTAAAAGATATGTTGACTTTTCACGGTCTCTGAAGTTTCTCGTTATCAAGAAGTTATCCAATACCAAAGTTACCTAAATAAAAATTATGTTAGATAACCTCAAGAAAGCTGGTTTAATTGTTTGATCCACATCATGCCATGCTAAATTCTTGTTCTTGTCACATTACCCATTCTAGTAAAACGAGCTTTGGTATTTTTCAAAGGCCTACTCCTTATGAGCCATTAACTTCATTTGAACTCTACGCACCTTGTAAGCTACATTTTTCATGTTGGCCACCATCCCCTGAAACCTCTTTCTCAATTGCATAACATCAAAACCATTTGCCAAAGAGATATTTAGACTTCAAAGTGTGGACCCCAAGCCCTTCCATGCAGACTCGACGAACACCTTATACCACTTTGCTAAATGAAATTGAATTCCTCCCCACATCACTGCATCAAAATTTTCATTGTAGCTCATCTAATCGATTGTATGTAACAACAAGAAGCGGAAACAGAGGTAGAAAAGTGCGCACTTTCGACAAATGGCTCTTAAATCAAGGTAATTCTACCAACTCTCAACAAATACAATCTTTTCTACTTGGCCAAACGATGTTCATTTTCTCTTTGATGTCATTCTAAATTAAGTGGGTAATTGGCAGTTGAGAGGGGGAATATACTTATTTCCTTATATAAATATATAAATATATATATATGTATATGTTATCTTGTGTCTTGTGCATTGATGAAGAATATCAACTCATTAAAGTATATGAAAAAAGAAATGTTAGCCCCACATTGATCAAATAAATGGTAGACAAGTAGTTTATATTGAATTCTTCTCACTATAATATTATTTTAAAGTGAAGGAAAGAGAGCTACAAAAGGCAGCTTTTGTCACGCGACACGCGTGTGGGCAATGGGCTTTGGGGCTGAGTCGCACTTAGCACGTTAGCATCGTCGCGATGAGCTCTACATTTATTTTGAAAAGAGTAATTCTACATAGAAACTACTGTAGCGGTGCACTCATTGCACTCACTACGTGGTTGCCGTTAGATCTCTCTCTTTTTTTTTTCATCTTTATCTGTGTGTGGTCTAAATAATGGCACATCATGTGTGTAAAATGACTTCTATAAATAGTAGCTTCTATCTATATTTATTCTTTTGAAAATATGAAGTGTTGTCTATATCTGTTATATAACAGAAAACTAGCCGTATAATTGATTTGTTCAGTTTTCGAAAGAAATACGTTACAAAGAAATCGTTGTTACGATAAGCCTTGGATTCCAAAATTTATTTTCTGACTTGATTCTCTTATTTTCATTATATTTTCGAACATACCCAGCTTTCTTTAATCCATCTGTCACGTCCTCTTTAACATTTCATACATCTTTGAGAATTGCGGATGTGATGGTTTACCCTTTACAAATTATCAGGTACCACACCATCATGAACTTCAATCAGCAACCTGGGCTGCACATTCTACAGCCTTGAAGTTATCATAGATTCTGCAGCCAACCAGCAGCCTTCTCAAAAACAAAATGACGTGTTGCCATTGACAGGTTCTGTCTCAACTCCTCTGCATATGAAATTCCTTCAGGCTTCCAAGACCCCAACAAAGGTAATTGCATCTGGTCTCACTAGCCTCAACATGTCCATTAATTATTATGTGTTCAAACAGACAAAACTCTTCTTGGGCATGTTGTCAGATGTACTTGTACACTAGCCTTGTAGTTTCCCACATGCATGTAGCCAAAACATTAACCAGAGTTGCTCATCGGGTCGATCGCATTGCGCATACGCTCCAACCATTTTGTCAAACGCCTTTTGAGCTGAAACCAAGCACCCGCAATGCGAGAACACACACAACAGCAACATGTTTCAATATAAAGAATCGAGTTGGCACTTCTTGGTAAAACAAAAGTGCCTCGTGGGGCGAGTTTGCCCAATTATCACTATAGTTCAATCGATTCCAAATTCTTGTTTCATTAAAAACTCGTTTTTCCATGATTATTTTAACCTAAAGTTTCATATATATTAAGTTGCAGCAACCCAAGTTGCATAGCCACTTAATATTCTAGTACTCTCCCACAACTCACAAACAATTATTACCATCGGTTTATCAAGATTTTTCTTTTCAAATTTATTGAGCATAATCGATTGAAGGTGTTCCCCATCTAAACTGTACTATAAGCTGGGAGGTTGTTTCCAGTGGATTGAGGAAGTCATGTACTGACAATATATTTATGTATTTTCCTCAACTTGTAATGCACACACGTACGAACTATAGCATGTCCTCAACTGGCTGCATCCTCCATTTCAACCATGGCTCACACATATACACACATATATATATATTTATATATATTTGCATCGGATGCTCTATTGGTAAATAAATAAAATGTCGGGAGGTGGCTTTTACATCATGTACACAATTAATTACTTACCCTTAACTATGCCCCTTTCCTTTAAAACCACAACCATATCCCCGTTAATTAAAATTAAACTACTTAATATGTCCCATCAATTTAATTGGAACTCCTCTAATATTATCGGATGGCTAGCTGCCCTCTCCGCCACCTGGCCCCGCATTCATCCTACAAAAAGCCATCCATTTTTAATGTAGAGTATTCGAGTCAAATGATGTTGAGTTGTCAAATTATACGTTGATGGTGCTGAAATATCTTGAGGTGGTAGATCAGTGCAAACATAGCAATAAATTGTGATCTTTCCCTGATTGGAGCAGTTTTGATATTTTGGCCATAACTTTGATTATGGGTATTAGAATCGTACATATGACCTCAATTTAGAAAGCTCTTTTCGGCGCGTAGGTCGTGATAAGAGAGCTATGCTCGATGTGCATAATTTTCAAGGCCAAAATCCATTGTTTTCCCTTCCGAATCTCCATTTTTAATTTTTTTTTTTTGTCTTTTATGGTAATATTTCATTTATCATTTAGAAAGGGATTCTTAACCCGATTTGGGCTAGATTTTTGACAAATTACTTTATTAATTACGTATTTATCTTTGGTGTGATTATTGAGATTTTTCTATTTTTGATAAAATTATGATATTGTCGATTTACAGCTATTACAACCTTGCTTGTGGGTTGATTTTGACATTCTTGGATTTTGATCATTTTGAGTTGAACATCAGAGTCATTTTCTCTGTGTTTTGGGCGATTCTCTTATCTTCATTTTCTATAAATTATTTGTTAAAACTAGCCTACAAAATAATTTTTATGTTGTCTAGTGTCAGTCTCCCTTTTACAGGTAGACGGATGCACAAACAAGCCCCATTGCCCAACCCTTCTTAGCGGTTGCTTTTGGTTTCAAGTTTTGAAGGTCTTGGGGGTCACGGTGGCTGAGTGTAGCATGAGAAGTTCAACTATGGTTGCTGGCTTTGACCTTATCTTGTCTTCAAACCACTAAACAAGTTTTGTGTAGATAAAATGAGGTGCCAAAAGTATCCTCTCCATTTTAAATTAAATGGATAGTATTCATTCAATGCAAATCATGACTTATTTTTATCATTTCAAATGAAATGAAGAAGATTTTTTTTTCACATTGTATCCTAACCCATAGACAATCCTGCAAAAGTCTTTACAAGAAACAAATCGATCAGTATCAATGCTCTAGCTAAGGGACTCGATAAACCTGCCAAGAAACTCTTCACAGTTGGTGACAGCTCACTAAAAGAATCGAGTGCATCTGAATAGCTTGCAATTCAACCTTGTATCAAGCTGTGTATCAATGTTAGCTGTCTACCAACGTCCACTGTGTTTCCTTTTATACTCAGTTTCCTTGTATTATCTCCACTAATTTAGTTGATGACTCTGTATATATTACAGCAAATGTATATGACAATTGTATGTGCAATAAAATATACTCTTTTACATTTTTATAGTATCAAGAGACATGCCGTTTTGACTCACGCCTTTTTCTTTTTCCATGGCTTCCTTTGCAACTTCTCAAACCAACAACACCATGTTCTCCACATCTTCCCTTGTTTATTTCAATCACCTTACACATCTCATTACCATCAAGCTTAATAGAGAGAATTATCTTTTGTGGCATGCCCAACTGGTCCCGTATCTCAAAGGCTAGAATCTATTTCATTTCGTGGATGGTTCCTTTGCACTGCCACCACCTATGATTTCTACTGCAAGCATTGACTCCAGTGCTTTTATATTGTCTCCAAACCCATAATACCAGCACTGGAAACAATAAGATCAATTTTTATTATCTGCTATCATATCCTCATTGTCTGATGATTGCCTAGCCCATGTTGTTGGCTTTGATAATTCACATGCTGTGTGGCAAGCTCTTGAAGAAATGCTTTCTCTTCAATCTTAAGCCTGAGTCACTACCATACGCCTCAATCTTGCTTCATGCAAAAAAGGCAACACCACTATTCCAGAGTTTTACTAGAAAATAAAATCTTATGGTGACATACTAGCTGCTGTCAGTCAACCTCTATCAGACAAAGAATTAATTAACTATATACTAGCTAGTCTTGGGTCTGAATATGACCCTTTCATCACTTCTCTTACTACAAGGTTCGACCCCATGTCTCTTTAAGAAGCATATGGTCACCTTCTTACATATGAGTTGAGACTAGAACAACAACATAAATTTGTGGAGCTTGCAAATGTGTTTGCCAACATAGTTTCTTGCACAAATAATCTTCACTTTCATTCGAATGCCACAGATAATCAAAATTATTAGCATAAAAAAAATCGATATCTTGGTGGTCGCAACTCCCTTTCCAACGGCTCAAAACCAATTTTCCAAACGTGCAACAAACTTGGTCACACTGCTCTAAAGTATTATCATCAGTTTGACGCCTTTTATCAAGTTGACCAGACCAACTCTTATTAAGCAAATACAACCACTGTTACATCACAATATGATCCCAGTTGGTATCCCGACACTGCTGCAATGCACCACCTCACGGCTGATCTTAACAATTTGACTCTGCAGGCTGAAGATTATATGTGTGACGCCCCCAAATTTCGCTTGGGATCGGACGGACATTTGAAGGGTCGAGATATGCAATACAAGGTTACCTACCCCCGTTCATGACATATAAGATGTAATGTTCCTAACATGCATCTAGTATTATGCAATATTCGCAGCGGATAATTTTTTTCTTTTCTTTAGCAATACTATGCACCAAACTGAAATATCCTAAATACTAAACATACTTCATACATAATGACATACTAAACAACTGAGATCACAACATTAGTCCAAAATAGCTGCGATTAAAAGAGTGCTAAAAATTGAATTCCACAAATACAAGTAGTAATCTGAGGTAACTATTGTACTATCATCTACATCGCACCGTCGCTTAGTCTACAGTTTCCAGCAGGTCGATTTTTCGTTCTCCTTTAGATCCTATAACAAGATCTACCATTCGGGGAGAATGGTAGTCAATAAGATTTGATTACAAATCTCAGTAAGTTAACAAAAAACCTTCACACAGGTTAATGATGCATGCATGACAATAAAAGCATGAATGCGTAATCAAAATCATAATTAATCATAGCATAACTTGACATACAGCATAACATAACTGACATAATTTAAACTAAAGTATGAACTGAACTTGATTTGCTTAAACTGAGACTTGACTTGACAAGAACTTAACCTGAAATTTGACTTAACATGAACTTAAAATTGACTTCTTTACTTAATATGAATTTAGACGTGAATTCTAAAATTTAACTTGACGTGAACTTGAACTTGAACTTGAACTAAAACTTAACTTTGTATGAACTTGAACTGGCTTCTTTACTCAACATGAACTTGAACTTGAATTCCGAAACTTAACATGACATGAATTTGAACTTAAACTGAAACTTAACTTTTCATGAGCTTGAACTGACTTCTTTACTTATCATGAATATGATCTGAGACTTAACATGAACTTAAAATATATTATTATTTCATGGAATTACCATGATACTCTTATCTCGTGGGGTTACCATGATAGCGTAGTCTTATCTCATGGGATTACCATGATATCATATTCTTATATCATGGGGTTACCATGATCGAGTATTCTTATCTCATGGGGTTACCATGATTGCATATACTTATCTCATGGGTTTCCATAATTGCGTATTCTTATCTCCTGGGGTTATCATGATTTAATAATAACCATAAACTGAGCAATAACTTAACTGTATGAAGACGTACATGAACGCAAGTCGAAAGACATGACGCACTTGACAAAAAATATTTTGTAGCATGACATAACATGTGATAGACAACATGACATAACATGTAACAGTCAACATACTTAACATGACATGCTTGAGACAATGAATATTACATGACATGATATACATGCAACAAATAACATACTTAACAAGACATACTTGCAATGTATAGTAAAATGTGACAGAATATCTTGCATAACAGATGAACAATTCATGATAGAATAAATTCTGTGTGAAAGATAAATGTAATGACTTGGCATTGCACATATGATAACATATATGCATACACTGTAGTTCCTTTATTCATCACACATACACATTAAACTGATAGTAAGTTAAAAGCTAACTTACCTCTGTCTGTGCGTTTTCTAGACAAAACTCAAGCACGATCACGAGGAACTGAAAGTAATAATTTTTAAAAATTAGAATTTAATCACTAACAATTAGAAATATGGAAAAATGTCAATTTAGAGTAAAATTACCGTTTTACCTTCTATATATGGAAAAATGATCATTTTACTCATAACTTAAAGATTTTGCATCCTAACTCTAAAAATCACTAAAATTTACATACCTTATGTAAATTTTGTCCTAAACTCAAATATCTACTCAGAAAAATTTAAAATTAAACACAACCATTAAAACTCTATAGGGCCAAAATTTTATATAAGCTATTCTTTTGATTTTTGTTTCTAACTTGTTTTGATCAACCTCTTGATCCATGACTTATAAAGATGTGATCTTCAAACCAAAATATCAAATGGTTTAAAAACATGTCCTAAAACAGATCCAAGCTTCAACTCAAGATCACATGATTAAAAAAATCAATCAAAACATAAATTTAACCAAGAACATCATCACTCTGGCCTAACCGAATATCTCATTATATAAAATTTCATATCTTTAAAATTAACATCAAATATATTCAAAAAAACATTCTAACATATATATAAGAGACTTAGGATCCTTAAATAAAAATATCAAAATCATTGGATTATGATTAAACCATAAAGGATTTAAAATTTCTTAAAAGAGAAACTATTTTTCCTCTTCCAGTTTCTAAGTTTCTAGATCTAAGAAAATCTTTCACCAAAACTTTTAATCATACAACAAATCCTTAACAAATAATCATATAAACATGTTGACAGTACTTCATAAAAATTTCGGACGAAAATCTATCCATTAGTTTGGTCAGAAATTCTAAAATATAACACACTCTCCAGTTTATCGTCCAGATTAACCTTTCTAGGGTTTGAACAACCTTTTATCAATCAAATTATCTCCAAATGGGACAAATAAGATATCCATATAAATTAGACTAAAAAAAAAAGCAACTTTAATGAAGGAAACTTTATGAGAAGACACTTACAAAAGCTTCAAATAAGATGTGCAACAGAGATAAAAAAAAAAAAAACTGCTCGAGAGAGTTTTTTGTGTTCTATTAAGAAAAAGTGTAAGGGATGTCTGCTTTTCTTGGGAAGTAGACAAGAGAGCTTTTTACAAAAGTTATGAGAAGTGATAGGACTGGAAATTGAGTTTGAGTGTTGGCCTTTTCTACCCATTACAATAAACAAAAATTAGACAAATATCTTTTCTCAAGATGGAGTGCAAAAATGAAAGAGTGAGGTGGCCCTTTGGATTCTTTTTTTCAAAACCTTCTAGACTCTCTTTTGGAAAGATCTGGTTAGCCAAGTGGAGGTGCAAAACTTAGTCAAGAAGTAAAGCCAATTAGACCAAATTCGTGGGCCTTAATGAGTCGAAATCGAATGGGTCTAAATTTTAAAGTTTTAAGAGAGTTTGGGTTGCTATCAAGCTCAAATTCAATATCTTTTGATCCAATCAATTTTCTAAGGTTAACAAGGTTGGATTCCAACCATATAGGATTTTACTAGGATGGAAATCCTCTTTGGTTTGGCACAATTTGATTGATCGGATGTAAAAATAGTTTTTACTAAGATCTTTCCAAATGTCTAATACAGTTTGGACATTTCACACTGTGATTTTGAAACACTGCAATTGATGCGCTTACCGAGGTTACTATTCACTTCAGAAAAGTGAATCATAAACTTAACACTAAAAATTCTTAAATATTCATATTAATCTATAGTGAAAATTGTTTACCGAAATTTAACCTCAAAGTGCCCCTAAAAATAATTTCATAGTTTCAAACAAACGTCTCGTCCGAAAATATAAAAATAGACTTATTACCCCATAAAATCATAAATAATCAACTGAGTCTAATGGTACAGACCATAACGCATTTTAACACTTATAAATACATCAAATAATTAGAATCGTACTTCTAGCACCAAAGTGAGTGATAACACAGACTATGTTGACAGACTAAAATTTATGCTATTGGTCGATTTATAAAAACTTATGGAGTTTTCACGAGATTCCTAAAACCAATAGAAATTTCACCTTTAAATTTCTAGCGGGCTGTTACAATATGGGTATAGTTTACATACATGTAGGCAATGGGGCAGGTTTGCCGATTCAACACATTGGTGCCTCACAAATTTCCACCCCTTCCAAATCCCTTCTCTTAAAAAATCTCTTGCATGTTCCTTCTATAGAAAATAATTTACTTTCTGTTAGTCAATTCACCAAAGATAACAATGTGTATTTTAAATTTTACCCCTATTTCTTTTGTGTGAAGGATCTTAGTTTGGAAAAAATCTTCCTCCATGAACCAACTAAAGGTGGACTCTACCATCTTCTTTCTTCCCCCACCATCAAATCTGCTTGTGTCGGCGAAAGGGCTATAATTGATACTTGGCATTGCCGTTTTAGACACCCTTCCATATGCCTGGTTTGCAGTATTCTTGCTTCTAATAATCTTCCTGTACGTGACAATAAGCTTCTGCCTATTTGTGACTCATGTCAATAGGCTAAAAGCCATAAACTCCCATTTTATTTCTCTCTTTCTCGCTTTCATAATCCTTTAGATCTCATATTTTCTAATGTATGAGGCCCTTCTCTAGTTTCATCATTTAGATCTTATATTATGTTATCTTTCATGATGATTATAGTAGATTTTCCTGGTTATTTCCTTGAGCTTGCAAATCAGATGTTGAATTAACATTTTATAATTTTCAAAAATTTGTTGAGGGCCAATTTGAAAGGAAAATCAAATCCGTTCAAACTGATTGGGGTGGGGAGTTTCGTCACCTTAATCAATTCTTCAAACTTCATGGAATTTTTTATCGTTTAATTTGTCCTCACACTCATGAATAAAATGACTCCGTTGAATGCAAACACTGTCATATCGTTGAAACTGGACTCTCTCTTTTGGCTCATGCCTCTGTGCCAAAACAATTTTGGTCTCATGCTTTTCAAACTGCTTGTTTTCTCATTAACCAACTTCCCTCTACGATTATTGGGAATAAATCTCCTCTTGAGTGTTTGTTTAAAGTCAAGCCCGATTATTCCTTTTTCAAAACTTTTGGGTCTGCCTATTGACCAAACTTAAGGCCTTACAATTCCCATAAAATGGATTACAGGTTCAAGTTGTGTGTTTTTCTAGGTTATAGCCCATCTCACAAAGGCTACAAGTGGCTTCATCAACCTACAAGTCCTATTTACATAGCAAGAAATTTCATATTCAATGACGCCCACTTCCCTTTTAAATCACTTCAGCCCGACCCCACTTCTTCATCTATCAAGCTCACTAACGTAACAAGTCCAGTAGCCGTCTTCTTCAACTTGAATTTTTGGCTTCCAAATTTGACAGTTCTCTCTTCACATATCACCAGCACTCACTGGAACTCTATGTTCTCGTGTATGTCGATAGGGGTGTAAAAAAAAATCGAAGAACTAGACTGGGCCTGGTTTTCATAATGGCCAAACCGGTCGGAATGAGTTTGATTCCGATTTTAGGCTTTTTAGGACCGGACCGGTTCCATATAATATATATTTTAGATTATTTTTTAATATTATATATAGTTTTATATATAATATATATAATAATACAAATTATAACTATATATAAGATAATGTTATTATAATTTATAACATAAAATTTTAATCTTAAACATGAAAATATATTTGATCATATGCTTTAAACATAAAATATATATATTAATAAACTTTTATAGCAGTTTTTATTTTTATTTTTTTTATAGCAGTTCTTTTGAAGCAGATTTTTTTTTTTTTTACATAACATATTTTTTTATAAATAAGATTTTTGTTAATGAAACAGATTTTTTTTAATGCAATTTTTTTTAATAAATAGATTTTTTAATGAAAAATTTGCATTTTATTAAAATAAAACAACCGGACCGAACTGGTAAAACCGGAGGTACCAGTTTAGGAGGGTAACTGGTGCGTAATCAATTTTCAAAAATATAAAATCGGTGCATATTGGTTCGGTCCTAAATTCTATCCAAACTTGGACCGGACACGGACTGATTACACCCCTATATGTCAATGATATACTTGTTATCGGGTCCTTCATGAATTTTATCCATATTCTGCTTGACAACCTATGGCTTAGACTTCCAGTTAAAGACTTAGGATAACTTCATTTCCTTTTGGGAGTAGAAGCACATTTCCAACCCAATGGTCTTTTTATTTCATAGCATATATATATATATATATATATATTTATATCCAAGACTTACTTATCAAGACCAACATGCAGAATGCGAAGTTTGTTTCTACTTCAATGTCTTTTGCGCATTCTCTTCAATGATTTGATAGTGATCCATTTCATGATCCAACTCTTTTTCGCAACACTGTAGGTGCTTTTCAATATGTCTTACTTACAAGGCCGAATCTCTCATTTGCTATTAATAAGGTCTGTTAGTACATGCAAAGACCCATTATTAATCATTGGACAGTTGTAAAGAGGATTTTATGCTATCTTCAAGCTACCTCCCATCATGGCCTACTCCTCATAGCGAGCTCTTCCAACATTCTTCAAGCCTACTCTGATGTGGATTGGGTGGGCTGTCCAGATGATCGTCGGTTTATTAGTGGCTATCTCATTTATTATGGATCCAATCTTATTTCGTGGAGCTCCTCCAAACAATGCATTGTTGCTCACTCAAGCATGGAAGTTGAATATCGTGCTCTTGCAAACTATATTGCTGAACTCCTTTGGCTTTATGGACTTCTCAATGATTTTGGAATTCATCTGAACCAGCCATCGATTTTATGATGTGACAATATCGGTGTCACATATCTTTCTGTCAATCATGTTTTTCATGCTCGTACGAAGCAAGTGGCCATTGATTTTCATTTTGTTTGAGAACGTGTCAATCGAGGTCATTTTAAGATCCAATTTATTTATGGTAAAGACCAACCAGTGGATATCCTCACTAAGCTGCTAGTTGCACCTAAATTTGTGGACTTACGAAACAAGCTCAAGGTCACTGCTGCTTTGTTGAGCTTGAAGGGGCATATCAGTGTTCCAACTAAGGGACCCGCTAAACCTGCCAAGAATCTCTCCACAGTTGGTGACAGCTCACTAAAAGAATCAAGTGCATTTGAATAGCCTGAAATTTAGCCTTGTATCAAGCTGTGTATCAATTCCAAAGGCTAACTAGTTGTCTACCAATGTCCATTGTGTTTCCTTTTATACTCAGTTTCCTTGTATTATTTCCACTAATTTAGTTGACGACTCTGTATATATTACAACAATTGTATATGACAATTGTGTGCGCAATAAAATATATTCTTTTAGATTTTCAATCAATAGCCTATCATTATACAACTAACGTACAGTAAACTTATGCAAGCACATAACTAATCCATCAACACCACTTGTTTCTTCGGCTCCCACAATTGCTCCCTCTCTCCATCTAATGTGCACAAGGCTCCAAAATAACATCCGGTGTCCCAAAAAATACACTGATGGCACTATCCCTATCTCTGGTTGAGCTCTTACACTGATATTTGCTCTCACTCCTGTGGAACCAACGTGTTTCACTACGGCCAACAAAAACCCAGCATGGTGACGGGCCATGAACAAAGAGTTTGATGCTCTTCTCTAAAACCACACCTGGTCCCTTATTCTTGATACTTCCTCCATGAACGTCATAGGAAATAAATGGGTCTATCGCCTGAAGTACAATGTAGATGGCACTATTCAGTGTCACAAGGCCCGTTTAGTAGCTAAGGGATTTCACCAGCAGCCAAGACTCGACTATAGTGAGACGTTTAGTCCAGTAATTAAATCACAACCTACATGGCTCATTCTCTCCATTGTCGTCGCTCATCATTAGCCCATTCGGTAGTTTGACATCTCCAATGCTTTCTTGCATGGTGATTTATTTGAAGCAGTCTTCATGGCCTAGCTGCAAGGTTTTATTCACCCTCAATATCCACATCACGTGTGCAAGCTTCATAAGACCATCTATGGCCTCAAACAAGCCCCGCGTTCATGGTATTTCAAGTTCAGTAGTTGTCTTCTTCAACTTATTTTTGGCTTCCAAAGTTGACAGTTCTCTCTTCACATATCGCCAACACTTATTGGAACTCTATGTTCTCGTGTATGTCAATGATATACTTGTTACCCGGTCCTCCATTAATGCTATCCATTCTCTGCTTGACAACCTACGGCTTGGATTGCGAGTTAAAGACTTAGGACAACTTCATTTCTTTTTGGGAGTAGAAACACATTTCCAACCCAATGATCTTTTTATTTCACAGCATAAATATATCCAAGACTTACTTATCAAGACCAACATGCAGAATGCGAACTTTGTTTCTACTTCAATGTCTTTGGTGTATTCTTTTCAACAATTTAACATTGATCCATTTCATGATTTGACTCTTTTTTGCAGCACTGTAGGTGCTCTTCAATATGTCATACTTAGAAGGCCGGATCTCTCATTTGTTGTTAATAAGGTCTGTCAGTACATGCAAAGACTCACTGTTAATCATTGGACAACTGTAAAGAGGATTTTACGCTATCTTCAAGCTACCTCCCATCATGGCCTGCTCCTCAGAGAGAGCTTTTCCAACAATCTTCAAGCCTACTCTGATGCAGATTGGGTGTGGGTTGCCTAGATGTTCGTTGGTCCACGAGCAACTATCTCATTTATTATGGATCCAATCTTATTTCATGGAGCTCTAGCAAACAACGCACTGTTGCTCGCTCAAGCATGGAAGTTGAATATCATTCTCTTGCAAACTGCATTGCTGAACTCAATTGGCTTCAGGGACTTCTCAATGATCTTGGAATTCATTTGAGCCAGCCTCCGATTATATCCTCACTAAGCCGCTAGTTGCACCTAAATTTGTGGACTTACGAAATATGCTCTAGGTCACTGGCTCACTGCTACTCCATTGAGCTTGAGGGGGCATATTAGTGCTCCAACTAAGGGACTTGATAAACTTGCCAAGAATCTCTCCACAATTGGTGACAACTCCCTAAAAGAATCGAGTGCATTTGAATTGCTTGAAATTCAGCCTTGGATCAAGCTATGTATCAATTCTAGAAGCTAGCTAGCTGTCTACCAACGTCCAATTTGTTTCCTTTTATACTCAGTTTTCTTGTATTATATCCATTAATTTAGTTGATGACTCTGTATATATTACAGCAAATGTATATGACAATTGTGTGTGCAATAAAATATATTCTTTTACATTTTTAATCAGTAGCCTATCATTATATATACAGATAACAGTAAACTTCTGCATGCATGTCCCTAATCCAAGCCAAATAACCAGCTTGCATCCATTCTCAATTCACCCAATGCCATCCTTGGTAGTTGATAGGCATGGAATATGTAGCTAAAAATACCTAAAGCACCTGACTTTGCTTGGTTATTTCTATATTTGGTTCTGATCTTAACGATGTTGGCACTCTGGAACCTTACACAGTACTACTGGAACAGGACTGTTTTTAATTTGTTTCCGAGGAATACAGTACTACAGAAACACCAGGTTTTTCTAATTTTATTCGTTTGAAGTAGATTTCCACCATGATCTCTTGAGCAATTTGAATAAACCAACTCAAGATTAGCCGAAGCTAAAAGGCCAGGCCACATATTATACTAATGAACCCACTTTTTGAGAATTTGTAATCCTGTCCTTCCCAGTTCCCAGCAAGGAAAAAAGAAAAAGAAAAGGAGTATAATTACAGCCTTACACGTGCGATAACGTGATAGTGTCAGCTAAAAGAACGGAATGGACGCAAAGTAGTGGTCTGTGTCCCAAACAAAACATGTTCTCAAGGTAATGCTCTGGTCCCAATTCCCCAGTCCCCTCTGCTCTCTTCCCCTTCTCAAAAGCAAAGAGCAGAAAAATCATTTCAATTGGACGTTGATTCCCATCCTGTATACGTGGCCACATTCTATTCTCCAACCCACAACTGGGTCCTCGATCGTAACACTTCTTTACACCTAAATTCGTGCTTTTTGGGCTTTGCAATTTGCATGCAAATGGTCCCAAATTCCATGTTATCTTCTGGACCACCTGGTCTCTCTCTCTCTCTCTCTCTCTCTCTCTTCCTATTTTAAATCATCAGAAATCCAATAATTCTCATGCATGCAGTCTTGCAGAGTATTCATTTCTGATCTACACGGCCTTGATTCTATTCACTTTTATTGCTGAACAACTAAATCATCCTGCAAAATTATTTTCATCTTCTGGCCAACTCCAATATATAAACTATCTTTGATCTCCAACGATCTTAATTTGAGCTTTCTGCGCTTTTCTGCTTTCTTGGTCCCAGGTTTGACATGATCCGCGCGATGGACCACTTCCAGTCTTCCACCCACCTATCTGAAAAAAGGCTTTTTACACATATTATGGTCGTAAAAAAGAAAAAGTTTGTTTTTTCAACTGTCAGCTAGATCTTTATTGATATTATATATAGTGAAGATCAGGCGCCTCTTGTGCTTTCTACTTTTATCATCAAACTCTCAATAATGATCTCTCTCTCTCTCACAATAATTGCCAGTACGTAGTTTTTTTAGTTTCAAAACTTTTATGATTTCTTCTTGTTTAAGCCACGGAACTTTACACTCATGATCATGACATATATAATAAGATGCGATTTACAAGATTAATAAAATCATATCATGTCAACATTTTTAGAGAATGCATTGATCTCCATACTGACTTGTGAAGTACTAATATACTTTAGTAAGTACTGTGCTTATATGACATTAATTTTTGTTATCTCGGGGGACATAAAGATAGACTGGCATGCATGGGAATTTAGAAAAGAGACCCTTGTCTTAGAATTGACTCTTTGGACTATTAAATTGAGGTATTATATACGAGGTTTATTTCCCAAACTGATATATGTGTTCCTGCGTGAGTTTTTCATTCCAAGATAGCACTTTTATTTACGTTTAAAGTACTAGTACTCCTCCAATTTGATCTAAATTAAGTTTCTTCCTTCTAAATATGTGCTGATACTTTGATCGATGCCCAGCCATGCGATGTTTTTAAAGGAAAAAGTTACTCTGTCTACTAATTCTTATCGCTCTACTTGACCGATCAGGAATTTTTTTATTATTATTTTTACTTAATGATTAAAGAAGTGATTTTAAATATATTGATATTTTTTTATTTTTTAAAAATATTTAACTATATTAAAAAAATATGAATAAAAAAAATTTTAAAAAAAAAGTTGCAAAGCAACTTTTGGCCGAATCCTTTTTAAATAGCCAAGTTGCAGTGCAGATACCAAACTATATATAAATATATAAACTACTTCTTCCCTTGTCTTATCTCCCAATTATTTTATATATGAAATTATTTATTAATATGTACGTGTACGTTACTTCCAATTGATGAAATATATTTATATATATATATATATTGTGTGTGTGTATAATGATGTTATGTATGTCAATGATTCAGTAACAGCGACACCTGTTGATCATGTGGGGTTTGGCACACGTGTATCTATATATATATATATATGTATGTATTCCCGATGGATGTTGGCCATTACAGTGACAGTATACTATTAACGGAACACAGTTAATTTAAGGCAGCACCTAACAACGTGCATGCATATGGTAAAATATTGCATACATGTACTCAAAAGGAGCTTTATGATCATCATGTGGAGGCCGATACGTCGCTGAATTCATTATGAATTAATAGTACTGGAGTACTAATTTGCAGCATGCATGCCCGTGGACCCAATATGCATTGTTCCACAAAAATATTCAAAATCTTTCAGATTCGATCTCTTGGGAACTACTCATACGTACGAAATCCTGAAATTATAACTTACTTCAAAAAGTTTAAATTTGAAATATTTAATTAGATAGAATAGAGGATAGAGTCCAAATTTAAATTTAGGATCCTTATTTTAATATCATATAAAATTACTATTTATTTTAAAAGTTTAAACTAATGAAAAAAGATAAATTTTATTAATTATATTATATGTCTAATATATATATATATGTGTGTGTGTTTTCTTAATTCAAATTTTTTCAATATGGATTGTGCCAAGAAATATTGTACGTGTTAATTGATAAATGTAAATGGGTGATGATATACATATTACATTATTTTTATAAATATTACATTTCGATATTTGTTAAATGAAAAAAAAATATAAAAAATTATATATAGTGTATGATGCAAAGATGATTACTAGAATTCTTGGTAAACAAAAGACGTCCGACTTTGAAGGGTTTGCCGAATAATCGAGCCCTTAGAGCGCGCATCAAGTAATATTCTCTTACCCTAATTAAGTAAAATAAATTTCAGTATTAGCCTCTTAATAAATATAGAATATTCAGATTTGTTTATTTTCATTAATCAATTAATTGGGGCTTTCAATGCTGTCAAATGGTCATTTTCAGGTCGACTCAAAATTTTAATTAGGAGAATTGTTTTGGTCGATTCCCCAACCAGTCTGCAAAAGTCTGCCAAAAGCATCATACTAATATAGAATGTCTATGGGGCCTAGATCATCAACAACATGCATTATATATGCACAACATGCATGAGTTTACCTCCATGTACATGGATATATAATAGTCCCATTAAAGAAAGAGCTAGAGTTATAATATGTTGATCATCTATAGATAAATGTTACAAGATTTATTGAGTAACGCTGTTGTTCATTTTTTATTTTATCATTTTCGGTTATATTTAGTACTATGATATATTCTAAACGATTTCATGTAATTCGCTAATAAAATTTAAGATTAAGGTGGTTCAACAGCCACATCTCTCAGGAGCTACTGTTATTTATAGTAGGTTTTTTTTTTTTTTTT
>QEOT01009061.1:5023-16902 GCA_003123785.1 Pterocarya stenoptera | reverse complement strand
TTTTTTTTTTTGTGGGGAAAATTTCATGTATAAAAGCATTTTGAAAAATAGAATACAATCGGAGAACTCTCACCAATATTCAGGGACAGTCCCATCTGAGTAGGTCTAATACTCTGGTAGAAACCTCTCCATGATTCTAAGCCACCACCAAGCTGCTGCGGTTTCTTAATATCAGGAGAATATAGAAACCTTCCAACTGATATATACCTGAACTCACCCACGAATAAGTCTAACAAGTGGAAATCCGCTAGCATTAATAGAAAAACAAAATCGACAAATCCAAAGAAATAGAACAACAGAAATGCACCTTTGGCTTGGCAGTTGCCGCAAGACAATGTCAATAATGGTAAGCGCCTCTTGAGGGGTATCAACTGATTTCCCTGCAAGAAGCTCACGCAATTGGTGCATACTGGCTAGTGCTACAAAACTGACTGTCACCTTAAATTGTTGTTCCCTGATATGATTAGCTAAACTTGATCAAATCTTCAATTTAATATTATTCAAGCAGAAAATCATTCAGTTAAGAGCAATAATAAATAACCTTCCATTTTCTGTCCCCTTGTAATCATCGTTCAATACTATGGTAAAGTCTTTTGAGGCAAAAGGTAGCAATCCGGCCGTGTAAAGATTTCTTCCTCCATCATAAACAGGGAGCCTCATCCCTAAGTCAGTCTCTCTATAAAGTTTCACCAACTGTGTCATGATGGCTCTGTTCAATTTCGAAGAAGTAATCTCAGGCATTATTTTAACCTGCATCCCGCATATAAAAGGAGTGACAATATGCACACAAAATCTGGAGGTCATTTTCAATATTTCAGCTCTTCAATTTAAGTAAAACTTACAGTATATTGACATATATCTGACCCTGGTATCTCTGCAAGGAAGTGATTGGCTTTAACTAAACACTTTGTTCCCAGCTGGCCATATCCAGGCCTGCGGTGTAACATAAGGTTTTTGCATGAAGCAAGGGACCCCACATCTAAATCAAGCTCTGATTCTTGGAATCTCTTGACTTTCGCTAATTTACCTCTTCTCCTTCCCTTTCTCCTTGCCATGATCTTCTTTTTATGTTCCAAGAAATCTTCATTTTTGTGCACCATCTGGGTTGATGTCTTCTGATTCATAGAGTTCTGTAGAGGTTTCCTGAATATCAGAGTGTTCTCCGATATCACAGTGTTCTCCAGAGGGTCTTTCATTTGCATGGACCACTCCTTTCGACAAAGAGAACCTTCAATGAACAACGCGCACTAAAATGATCAAGGAAGCTGGATTCTTAAAGCACTTGCAGGCTGCAGCACTATATTTTCCGCGGGAAAAGGAGGGTTGGGGGGGGGGGGGGGGGGGGGGGGGGGGGGGAGGTGTGTGGTACACCAAAAAGTGAGAAGGGATTTGACAAAATGAAAACTTCAAGAGTTAAGGCATAAACAATTTCCCTTTTCATTGAGGAACTACGAGACTTTGGGGTTGTTATAGAAAGAAAAGGCAAAGAAAATGCAGGAGCATGAAACACAAGAAGCTTTGTAACGGCTGCAACAAGCTTGAAAAGCAGCAAAAAAAGAACAGGATTAGCATCATATCTCGGCAGTGTTTTCTTGCCCAGAGCTGTATATTCTTTGATAAAAGATGGCCCAAAGAGACGTGCAAACATGCAAAAGAGTCCACGCCACAAAGATTCAAATGGTCCAACTAAAAAAAAGAATGTCTTCTATAAAGGGGAAGGCAGGTGGAATGAACTCTATTTTCAGAGCTAACAGTGTTTGTGTGTATGTTTACATTGTTGGTTAATCAGATGATCAGCTAAACCAATTGAGAAAGTGGTCCCGCGTACGGGAATAGTTGGATCACTCCCAAGTTATTTGCAGGACAAGTTGTAAAATGACATAAATTCCTTTTCAGCGGACGCAAGGGAGCTTTAACTCGTCCCAAAGCCAAGCTACAGTGACAGAACAGAGAAAGTACCAAGACAAATAGACTAGAAATAAGGAAATCAGAACCTTAAAGGACCCAATTAACAGACCAGTGTTAAATGACCCTGCAGCATGCATTTTCACTCTTGTGTAGTTGTTTTCCTTGTTCTCCTTTTCACCTGGCATGATCCATGAACTCGCTCTAGAGGATAAAGAGATCAGTCTCTGTACCAAAGGGTGAAATTCTGGTATCCTTTTTGTCAGGAAAAGGAAAAATTATGGCTTAGAAGATTAGTATGAAAGATATTGACAATCATATCCATGGGATTATTACGAGACATGAAGAATAATCACATGACTTGTCCTATTCGGTGTTCCTAGGCCCGCGTGAAAGTTCCAACCCAGCTCGAAAAGAATTGGAAGAGAAAAATGGTTTCATTTTTCTTTTTTTGAAACTAAATAATCAGACTAATGTCAACCCTTTTAACCTACGATAAAAGCACTCCAGTTTGGACAAGATGGGCTTTCGTCGGTGCCAAGATGGCATCAAAGTTTTGGAAGAGATGCTAATCATGACGGTCGTGAGTATTGCAGCAATTACTGCTCGATCGGTTCCCATATCGTGCAAATTGAAGAATATAAGTTCTAAACCTAATCGTGTAGAATGCATTTAACTTAATTTCATTAGTGAGAAATCATTGAATATGTTTTATTAAGTGACTGATCAATAAACGAAAAGTTGTCGCTCAAGAAAAATATATACAGTTCTACAAAAAGTTGTCGCTCAAGTCGGTCTGGATCAGCCAGCCCATTTATATATATATATATATATATGCAGACGTTGTTTCTTTCTCTTTGTTGCAACTGCTTGGGTTTTTGGTTGTATTGGGATTTTCTTTTTCTTGTACGTACGATACATACATATACTGCAATGCAAAACAAACATAGTGAAGGTGTCAATGGACCCATATAATAGAAAATTTTCTGCATTACCCAGTACGTACATTTCTGTCCTAATTAGGCATGCAAACAATGTTAGTAGTAGACAAGAAGGAAACTGGGAAGGAATGGCAAGCACTGCCAGCCCTAAAAACACTTTGTAGTGAATGATAATAAGGATGTTTTGTAGTTTTCCTTCGTCTCAAATAGTTAGAAGTTTTCGGTCTATCATGAACAACGACATCCACATGTAATGTTAGTTTTGGTGAGGGGAATTTTATCTAAAATGATGGAAAGTGGAAAGTCCAGTGAAACTACCACTCTAAAATAATATTTAAATTTTATAATAATTATTATAAAAATATGAACCAACCTTCATCTTATTATAATTAATACCCATGGATCATAGGATTATATATCCCATGTCATACCAATATCCTCATTCCACGCGACTCACGCGATTGATCTGTCTCTATGTTACTATCAGTCACCGCGTGTAATGTTGTCATGTAACAAGCACCAATAATTCCTCATGATCCTCTGATCGGCAAAAGATCTAAGGTTGAAAACCAAACGCCAAACATTTAAACCCCGAGAACCGACAACCATGGCAATCATGAGGGAAAGAGAGAGAATTTAATGCACGAAAGAAAAATGTCTGAGAAACGCCGACTAGAGTTATGCACAGACCTTTTGCTTTACGCCATCTTATTGCAATTTTAATGTCTCTATCTGCTTCCAAGAGACTGGAACTCCGCCTCACCGACTTCCGACTCTGCACACAACAGCGGAAATATGTATATATTATATGAAAAGAAAGTAAAGAAAAGAAAAGAAGGCTACCAGATCATGTGCATAAGATATTAAGAACTACTGCGGCTACTGAGTGCTGAATAGGTCAAATCTTTAGACTGCATCGCGGCTGAATGAGTCAGAAACTGAAGGATATGAAGCTAAAACGGTATGACATTAGCGTGACAAGTCTTAGAGATTTGACTTGCTACTGATTAGGGTGGTTTTGTGCGTATATTTTAGCTGACAAAGGTCTAAAATACCAAAAATATAATGTACGAGATTTATGAAGAAGATCTGGAAGATCTGTTGGTACTTAAAAGACAACTGCTGATGTTGAGTTTTTCAGAGACCTCCTAATTAATTCCCCCGGCCCAGAGAGATTCAAACGTCGTATATTGGTTCCAAATTAACGGAAAGAAAACAGCGCAACGCCAATAGTACCCCAGCTTTTGAGAAACAGAAAGCACGTTCTAAAGGGTAACAAGAGATCATTAGGGTAAAAGCTGATCATGACTTCTTAAGCTTTGGGAAGTAAAGAAACACCAAGAAATAATGCATACAAACCTACAAATTTAACGGACCCGGAAACTACTTCGTCTGATGCATTAGATTATTTCGAGAGCAAAGTATCTCAAAAGAATGAGCTTGGATATCCTTGGTGAGAAGCTGCTGCAATGAACAAAAAACATGAAGCGGAGGAAGACCACACTAGTTCTAGTATACCAGGATGCAAACAGCTGTGAGGTATAAAGCATATTGGAACTCGGGTATTTTTGGGAACTACAACCTTCTAATATTAAATAATCAGTACCCATTTCTTGTTTAATATAAAGTGATAAGTTTTGTTAAAGATATGTTCTATATACATCATCTATAAAGCTTAATTTTAACAAACATAAAATGTAAAAAGGAATTAGCTGCTAGCGTACATGAAAAAACTTGTGGACTTTCGATTAATTGCAAATATATATCTATTTCCTTGCGGCTATCCAGAAACATGCTCAAAGCTAGACTTTCAGAAAGGTACTTTAAACGAGGAGTGCTAGAGTTGGCATGCAGATTAAAGGCGTGCATTTGAAAAAATAAGATAGCTTCTGTTTTCATAAAAAGAGAGAAGTGGAAATTATAGATTAAAGAAATCAATAAAGGTACGAGATTCCATACTCAGAGAGAGAGAGAGAGAGAGAGGGAGGGAGAGCAGCAGTGATGGATGGCCGTGATGCTGTGGTCTCTGTCGTTCTCAGCAAAGCTTTCAGGGCATATATGACCAGGTTTTTTTTCCTCTCTCTCTTTCTTTCTTGGAGGAAGATCTATCAATATATATACATAAAGAACTAGTTGTATATATAATTGAGTGGCGAAAGAAGGTTTGTGTCAGGTTCTTGGAAAAAATGTGGCCGGGAGTCGTGTGGTTCAGAAGAGGAGTTCATTCCGGCTAGAGAGATTCATCAAAGAGAGAAGGAGAGATCGACGTGTAAAGCATGACTCTGGAGTCTGGACTCTGGATGTCTACTAGCTCTTTAAAAACCAGGTGGGTGCCTCAAAGAAAAAAACCCAGGTGGGTGGAGGCGGGCACTTCCTCCGAGACTCAATACAGAGTAAATGCCAATTTGTCGACGGCTGTGATTTTAACAAGATCATCTTATTTGAACTTCACCTCGGCTGGCCTGTCAACGAATAAATTCACATCCTTTTTTTTATATGCAACTGATGAGGCCGATTAATTTGGTTTTATTTTATTATTATAATTTTTTTAAAATTTTATATTAAATATAATAAATAATTTATTTTTTTAAATTTTAAAAAAATAATAATATATTAAAAATAATATTCTAACAATATTTTATTCAACTTATAATTTTCATCTCATTTCAACTACATTTAATTTCTTCATCGTCCAAAATAAAAATGAAATACTGTTTTATGTTTAGATTTTTTAATAGGGAAAAAGGGTATCCAATTCTATTAATATATGTTTACTTGTGACAAGGAAATATTTTTTTACAACCTCAAGCTAAAATGCTAAAACTTAGAAGCAAAAGTTAAAAGTACTTCAAAAGAGTATTGATATTGGACTAACCAAATGCCATTCAAATCTAAATTTTAACTAAATTTTTTCAAAATCAATTACGTTGGACTAGTTAAATCACTTTAAGTTAAGTTATGAACTACAGTACATGAAAAACCAAAACCATATTTGGTGAGTTACTACACTGAAAGAATAGATACAGATGCACTAATATTGTGATAAAAATCTCATGCTTTCTCACTCTCTTGTATACAATTAATACAACGTGTGGTATATAACTATATAGAAAACAAATATTCTTGTTAAAATAAAAATCACAACTGTAATCACTTCAAAAAAATTACTTATTTGCAATTAGTTAATTCCAACGAAATGACTATTTACAGCTAAAATGAATTTGTTTTGGTCTTAAATGGTATTTTCGCTGCTATTAAATGGCCCTAAAAATCCGATTTTCTTGTAGTGAATAGGAAAATGACACATAGCAACAATGGAATTATTCTAGATTGTTCTAAACTTGTATGGTTGAGATGTCCTCTAGAGTTGGTGAAGGTCCTGTGTTGGTATTCCTAACATGCCCTTGCGAGCCAATAGAGCTGGAAGAACTATGAGACCCGAATGAAGAGTGCAAAACCGTGAGGTGGATAGGGGCTTTGTAAAAATGTCTTCAAGTTGGTCATTGCTAGAAAGAAAAGAGACCTGAAGAGCTTTGGCATGAATATGATCTCGAACAAAATGATAATCAATATCTACGTGTTTGGTCCGAGAATGCATCACAGGATTTACTGATCAATATGTAGCTCCCAAATTATCACAATAGAGAATAGGTGGTTTAGACAAAAAAAAAAAAAAAATTGCCCAACTCATATAGAAGAGATTGCAGCCATAATAATTCACATATAGCATGAGCCAAAGCCTTGCAATTATAGATTATTTCTTAGAACTCCAACAAAGTAAATTTTTGCCATAAAAGACACAATAGCCACCAGTGGATTTTCTATTATCTGGGTATCCAGCCCAGTCAGCATTGAAAAATGTAGCCAATTCAGGAGAAGGAGAGGGTGTGATAGACAAATCATGATCCAGCGTATACTTGAGGTAGCGTAAAATACGCTTAACAGCTTGCCAATGAAATAAATAGGGTGCATGCATAAATTGACATACCCAATTCATAAAGAATGCAAGATCGGGCCTAGTAAATAGTAAGTATTGCAAGTTGTCTACCACATTTCTATACATAGATGGATCTTCCATAAAAGTTGAGTCAAATGCAGACAATTTAGTAGAGGGTGACATAGGACTGCTTACGGCTTGCAATTGCTCATATTAGTTTTCTTGAGCAAATCAAGAATGTATTTACGTTGAGATAGAATA
Source organism: Pterocarya stenoptera (assembly GCA_003123785.1). Classification (NCBI taxonomy): domain Eukaryota; kingdom Viridiplantae; phylum Streptophyta; class Magnoliopsida; order Fagales; family Juglandaceae; genus Pterocarya; species Pterocarya stenoptera. The sequence goes on along the minus strand of QEOT01009061.1, from coordinate 9,858 downwards.
AGGTCAATAGAATCACAATGGCACTCAATACCTAGAAAATAGTGTAGATCCCCTAAATATTTGAGAAGAAAATTAGAAGGTAAAACAACAATAAGCTGAGTTAAAACACTCAGATGTGAATCGGTAAGCACAACATTATCCATGTAAACCAAAAAATAAATGGTTACAGAGTGTTGCCGATAAATAAACAAGGATGTGTCTGACTTGGAGATAACAAATCTCAGCTCCAAAAGTCGAGAACTAAGACGCGCATACCAGGCGCGAGGAGCTTATTTAAGGTTGTATAGAGCCCGATTGAGCTTGCAAACAAAATGGGGAAATTTTGGGTGAACAAACTCAGGTGGCTATGACATGAAAATGTGTTCTTCCAAAGTGCTGTAAAAAAATGCATTTTGCACATCTAATTGATAAATCGACCAGCAAGAGGAAATTGCAATAGAGAGAACCAACCTAATAGATGTAGGCTTTACAGCAGGGCTAAATGTTTCAGAGTAATGCAGCCTTTAAGCTGACGGTAGCCCTTGACGACCAATCGAGCTTTTTGACATTCAATCGACCCATTAGAGAGATGCTTAGTCTTGAAAATCTAGCGACAACTTGCAAGATTTTGGTTAGATGCAAGAGGAACCAAAGTCCATGTGTTAGTGGATAAAAGGGCGTCAAACTCCACCTGCATAGCATGCCTCCATTCTAAAAATTTGGAGTCTTCAGAGCTAGCTGAGGTGGGCTCTTCAAGAACCAAAACAGAGGTGGCGTGAGCGTGGGGTGGAGGCCAAGAGATGGTGCCATCGGTTCAAATTTTGGGAAAATGAAGATTGGATTTGGCTTGGGTTTGCATAGGGCAGACAGAGAAAGAAATGGAAATATTGTGTTCAGTGGAGGCAGAGGTAGATGATGACCTAGGGGAAGGTAATGTTGGGCCAGAGGGAAAAGTGGGTTCGGGTGTAAATGAGGAGAGGGATTGAGCTGAACTTGTTGGGTTGGATGGGTTTCAAGAGGCACAAACAGGTTAAACGGAAGAATTGTAGGAATGGGCTGAAAGGGAGTAAATGGGTTGAGTGTGGATTTGGAGAAAGGGAAATTGGACTCATTAAATTAAATGTCCTTGGATATATACATTCGAGCAATAGATAAATGAAAACAGAGATAGCTGTGGTGTTTAGAATTGTAACCAAGAAAAATACAGGGAAGAGATCAAAATTCCATTTTGTGCCGATTATAAGGTCTAAGATTGGGCCAATAGGTGCAACCAAAAGTCTTTAAAAAATTATAATCAGGACACTTATGAAATAAAATTTCAAAAGGGGATTTATATTCTAAAACTGGAGTAGGGAGCCGATTAATTAGAAACATAGTAGTGGTGAATGCATCAAACCAGTAAAGGTGTGGAGTATAGGAATGAGCAAGAAGATCTAGCCCAATCTCAACAATGTGCCGATATTTTCATTCTACCGAGCCATTTTGAGAGTGAGCATATGGACAAGACACACAATGAGAAATACTAAAAGAATGTAACAAAGAAATGAGGGATCGAGATTCACCTCCCCAATCAGATTGTAAGGCACAAATTTTTGTATTAAGGAGAGTCTCTACATGACGTTTAAAAAATAAAAAGGTAGATGTTACATCAAATCCATTTTAACGGGACAAAACCTACTGTAATCATCTACAAAAGACATATAGTATCTAAAACCACCACGAGAAAGGACTGGTGCAGGGCCCAAACATCAGAAAATAAAAGTTGAAGAGGCGCAATTGATCGCAAAGTAGACCGAGTATAAGGAAGCTGATAGCAAGAGGAGCATAAGCTAGGCGAAGAAGAATATTTTACAGGAAGAGAAATAGTGGAGATAAGTCGATGGACAAGCTGCATAGATGGATGTCCAAGCCACATGTGCCATTGAGAAGGAAAGATGCGTTCACCAATATACGCTTGAGGGGAGGAAGGAACCAAAGGAAACACATACATCCCATTCTTAGTAGGATATTGGAGTAGAATTTTATTGGTACGAGATTCCTTCACATAGAAAAAAGAGGAGTGAAATTCAAAGAAAACATTGTTATCTTCACAAAATTGTCTGATAGATATTAAGTTCGTAGAAATAGGAGGAATATGATAAAGCTTAGAGAGAAGAAGATTGCCAAAAGTGGAAGGCACGTTGGAGCTGCCAATGTGATGAATAGGGAGAGAGGAGCCATCACCGACCCACACTTGTTCATCACCCTTGTATTATGAGGGATTAAGGGTTAAGTTAGAAAAATCATGTGTAAAATAATGGGTGGTTGCCGAATCGGGATACCAATAGTTGTCAACAGAAGAATGAGCGGCTCGTGAAAGTGTGGGAACATATGTGAAATGCCCAGAAGTTTTCTCGTGGCAGAGGTGGTTGACAGCTGTGGTTGAATCTATGGTAACAGGTGAGGGTTGTATGGCCTTATTTGAGACAAACCTAACAGGTAGGGTGATTTGGGGAAAAATGTGAAGAAGAAAAAATACGACCCCCATTTCGACCTCTGCCTCGCCCTTTGTAGCCACCTCTGTCACGAGAAAACTCGCTGCCTCTATTGTTGGTATCATTTGATGGCTTATAAGTTGTATTTGCAGAGAGTTTTGTAAAGGCAGTAAGAGCAACATTTGATGAGATAGCCTAGATTCATGTGTAAGCAAGTGATTGTAAACTTGAGAAGGGTTGAGAGGATCCACTCGTGCAGTAATGGAAGTGACTCCAGAGTCAAAATCGATGCCCAGACCTACCAAAAAAATATTATAAATTCTGTGGGAGATAAGATTTTACCAATAGCGGCAAGAGTGTCTCGAAGCAGCTTAGCCTTTTGATAGTATGCGGCTATGGAGTTCGAGCCTTTCTTGAGAGTAGCCAATTGAAGTTGAACTTGCATGACACTTGCTTGTGATTTAGCTGCAAAAAGATCCTCTAGAATATCCCAAACTTGACAGGAAGTAGATGCATCCAAAACATGAGCAATCAAGCTTTTGAACAAAGAAAAGATGAAAATACTCATAATCCCCTGATCTTGTTGTTGCCAAGTTAAATACGTCAGGTTGAGTGTTGAAGAATTTTTAGCTAACAGGGGAGGAATAGCAGTGGTGCCATTAACATATCCAAACAGATTTTGTCCTCTGACGTAAGGCACGATTTGAGCCTTTCACAAAAGATAATTGGCATGGTTTAATTTGACTGTAACCAAATGGGAATGGGATGGGAGAGAAGAAATGAAGGATTGAGATGGGAGAGAAATTTCAGCAATGAGAGCACTGGATGTGAGTCTGAACCGACTCTTGATACCATGAAAGAATAGATATAGATGCACTAATGTGATCAAAATCTCATGCTTTCTTACTCTCTTGTATTCAGTACAACGTGTGGTATATATATTACGCAGAAAACAAATATTCTTGTTATAACAGAATTCACAACTGTAATAGGAAAATGACACGTAGCAACTACGGAATTATTTTAGATTGTTCTAAACTTGTATGGCTGAGGTGTCCTCTGGAGCTTGTGAAGGTCCTGTGTTGTTATTGCTAACATTCACCAACCAAAAGAATATTTTATTAAAAAGTATTCACTTTCACTTCATTTCTTCTTCTTTTATCTTCCTTTTTTCTTCATGTTAAATAATTTTTTTTGGACAGTATAAATTAAATTATTAATTAATATATGAAGTGCATTTGTAAAATATAAAAAAAAAGAAAAAAAAAAGAAAAAATATACTATTATATTATTATTTTAACTTTGAAATTGCTAGTCCAATTCAGATTAACCTCTTCAAAAGTTTCGACTTTAACTAAAATCTCAAATTTAGTCAAAATTTAAACTTGGCAATAGCCATTGCCAATGCTCTAATAAGTACTTGATTTTTGCTTTTCTATTCTGGAGTAGTTGACAAAGATCTCCACACCGTTTTCTCGTAAATTCTCAATGGGAAATAGCTAGGACAATAAAGTCTTCCCCACTTAATAAACTTATATTACAAATATGCTTCTTGCACCCAGGAGGGGTACACCCCGCGTACTCATGGTTCCACGTGGGATTAGTGAAACGGTGTGTTCGCTACATCGTTAGGCCCCTTTTTGATTTCCTTTTGATTCCACTATCGTGTAGTCCCCCTTTTTTATTTCCTTTTCATTCCCGATACTTGAAGTTGAAACCCACCACCTCATTTGAACTTCACCTCAATTTCACCTCACAAGGAACACGACCATGGAACTCTACACGGAACACAACAACCTTCCCAAGCAAGCTATTCACGTAGGGAGGTACGATGGGTGTGAATCTATTTCTACTCAAACAAGCTGCCCCACCGATGTGCAGGAAGACAAAGCATGATGGGAGGTTCTTTCTTCTTGATCTCATCTCAATCATTGCATGCCCTAAACCGAATCTCCCACTGGTATTGTTCTTTAAGCCACGATTTCAATGTTCCCAAAATCACCGAATCAAAGGAAGATACACATGATTTCGAATCGTAGAATCGTAGAAACCCTAACCCTAACCCTAATGGGAGATTTCGAAATTCTTTTAGATTCGAAATAGCACTTGATTTAGATTCAAAATTGCACCTGATTTCGAAATTCTTGTAGATTCGAAACCCTAACCCTAATCGATATATACTTTTTTTTTTTTTGTTCTTGATTCTTCTTTTTTGTTTGTTTCTTCTTCTCCCTTCAATTTGAGTAGCAGTAGCAATGATTTCAAGTTTAAATTTTGTTTTCTTTTGATATTTGACTTAGCCAAGGAAAAGATTCACTCTGATTAACAACAATCCACGGGTTCCTCTTTATTTTGAGTTAGGAAATTGAGTGCATAAATAGA
>QEOT01009060.1:195862-241687 GCA_003123785.1 Pterocarya stenoptera | reverse complement strand
AAAACTCGTTGCAATTATAGGCTTTTTTAGGTGATTTTATTTCCAAAAGACACAAAATTGCCGCAAAATGCCTTATTTCTTGTAGTGAATTAGCTTTCACCTTGTCCAGAATAGAAGAAAATGCACTCACTCGTGATCTTCCTAACAAAGCAAGTAATCCTAAATAATTTTCATAGGAAGATGTTGTTTTCAATCCTTCTATGCTGAGGATGGAGTCTATAGCAGCTGTTCTTGTATTCTTACTAAAAAAGAGGGAGGATGTTTCTTTGTTTAATCTCTACCCTGAGGCCAGTTCTACCCTTATATTACATAATTCCTAAATGCCCTCAGTATCACATGTATAGCTCCTAATGAAAGATTCTAAGGCTTTTTTATTAATTACATCTTTGCTTGAAAGTCATGGCAGATTGTTTTAATTGTTTCAAGTGGGTTTTGGTCAGATATTGAGTCGGTTTGTAATTGTTACAAAACACCAATAGCATCTTGTGTGGGTTTGGGTTTGATTTTTAAATAGACTTGTGATTGAGTTGGAATTAAGTTAAATGAATATTAAGTTGGATATCGATGAAATTTGGGAAGCAGTGATATTTTAGGGTTAAAAGAATTTTATACATTTATTAAAAAAATGTTTATTTTAGCATTTCGGGTTTAATTATTGAAATATGTGTTTGATCGAAAATTTATGGAAACTATGTGACTATTTTATAGGTGACGAATAATATTTACTCGGCACTGTTGTGAGAAAATTTGGAAAAGCTAAAAAATCCATATAAGCGGGATTCCTATACTAGACTTTGTATAAAAGAAATAGACTAAGGTTGATTTTGGAAAATATGCATGTTTTGTTATGAAAAGAAATTTGAAATAGCCTCAATTATTTGTTCTGCATTACTCATAAAACTCTGTATAAAAAGAAAGTATTTTCTATCATGACCGGTGTAGACATGAGTTTATTTTTTACATTATATTTATGAACTATGCAAAAATGAGCGAATATGAAAATTTGTGCATAATTATATGACTATGATCTGATTTTGTTGTGTTATGAATAAGTTATGTACTCTCATATGATATTATGTGACTTCTTAAAACCTCTAGCATGATATTCTGCTTCTGTTCCGTTTTGACCTTACCACGGGTGTAAAACTGTGGCCTCTGTTCGAGTTGATACCAATTTTTCTGTTTCCAGTGCACCTACTTTGGAAGCAAAGTAGTTTTCTGCGTGATCTTTCCTGTGTACACACTCTGGACTTCGAGAATAATAAGAGGAAGATTTCACACTCTAATTCTACTTAGTTAGCCGCCGGGGTTTGCACAATCCTATCACGGGGGTTAAACATTGAATTTTGTTCTTACGTGATGTTTCAGTTATGTTATGCCAAATAAAAATAAAAATATTTTGTTCTGCATTCTGAACTCTGTAAATTCTCATATTTACATACTAGTATATGTTCTTTACTTACTAAGTTATTGATAACCCACTCTTTATCTCCACAATATTTTTAAAATAATTTTGATGACTTAGCTGGAAGTCAAGAGTAGGAAGTGTTAGCAAATGTTGATGATCGTAGAGAAATAAGTGCAAAATAGTACAAATATTTATTAGAGAGTGTTATTTAATAGATTTATTATTGTATGTTATTTTGGTATTTTTAGTCATGGATATTTCCGAGTCTTTGTGGAGATTTTAATTTATTTCATTGAGATATTTATTTGGTGTCTTGGTGGAAGAACATATATTTTTAGTTTTGCATAAATGAATTTATATTTTTTGAAAAATTTGAAGTATATGAATATATTATGAAAGATAATTTTAGGTCACAAGAACTAACTCTCTAGATCTCTAGACCGGGGCATTACAGCTTATCAATGAGATATATTCCATATTATTGAAATAGAAAATATCCCATTGAGATAGATTTTAAAAAGTAGTTTTGAAAAAAGAAAAAGTAGCAAGTGGTCCGTCGACAATCTCTTAGCTTTTCTTTTCAAAGTTCCTTTGTAAGAGCATTACGATTGGCTTTCTCGATTGGATTTTTTTTTTTCCTTTAATCGCATTTGCAATTTTAAATAAGAATATAATTAAGTAATAAATTATATATGATTAAGTATAAGAAAGTTAAGATAAAGATCAGTACAGCTACTAACTTTGTTTCATGACTTTATAGCAATTTCTTTCACAAAAATAAACATATATATATAAATTTTCTAGGGGTGCTACCCGCCCCGCACCATGCAGGTGGACCTGGGGCAGGGTCCCCAGCCCCACTACTGGGGGGTGCGATTGAAACCGCACCCCACTCAACCTATTGTCTAAAAAAAATTTTCGTCTGAAAATTTTTTTTAGACTCAAATTATAATATAATTTAAAATATAAATTAAAATTTATACATTTAAAAAAAATATAAACTCATTAGAGTTATATTTTGGATTACTTTGACCTCTTAGGCCAACCATTATATAGGAGGCCAAGGCAATACAATAGTGATAGTTAAGCAATGTGAAACTTAACACCCCACATGGCAATACACTAAGTCCCACATTGCTTAACTATCACTATTGTACTACATTGACCTCCTATATAATGTTGGCCTAGGAAGCCAAGACAATCCATTAACTTGAAATTGAATTCAAATTTTTTATAAATTGTATATATTTATATATAATATATTTATATAAATAATTTATATAAATAGTAAAAATTATAATTTTTTATACTAAAAAGAGACAACCCGCCCCATGCGGGAGCGGATACCCGCTGCCCATTCCTAGAATTTTCAAATCAACCCGACCCGACTCGTATTTAACGGGTTATGATCTGACCGGGTCTGCAACCCGTCCGTATAGTGTTAAGCTGGCAAACGAAGCTGGAGAAGTTGTGTTTGAAATGGTTAGCCAGCAAATCCTTGGCCAAATCTGCAGTCTTCCACACGACAAAATCACCCCACGATATCACATCGTCCGGGCCCAGATCATCCACCAACTGATACGTCTTCGTTAGGAACGGCGTCGGAACTGACCTCTGTGCTATTTGTCCTCCGATCTGGAAAGGATGAATAAAATGAAAACGAGAACGATCCGATCGGTTTCCTACCATAGGGATTAATTGTGAATTTTTCAGCAACTGAAAAGCAGGAGAGCGGTTAAGAACTCCTAGCCCCAGCAGTAAAAACCTGATCAGAGAAAGAACCGAGAGTGAACTGGATTGTTGCAACGAATCCGGTTCTTGGGGTTGATGATTAGTTGAGAAAAATACAAAAACTCATGAAAAAACCCAGAGGTATTATTCTTCTTCAAAGTTTCGAGGGAGCTAAACTTTTATAGTAGGAGAGAGAAGGGGAAAAGAAGATGTGGGATTCTAGACGTCTTGAGAAACAGCATTAGATGAACAATTCTTCTACATACAAACGAAACTGCGTACCGATTGCGTACCAAAAGGTGACCTGGCAGGGTAATAGAGGCATTTATGTAATTATGAAAGTAAAAAAAAGAAAAGCAATTAAAACAAAACTATTCCTCGTCTCCCTCCTCAAATTGGCAACTCGCTAATTCCCTCCCAAATGGAACAATCCGCTTCCCTCCGTCTCTCCAAATCTCTTCCTCAACGAAGCAGCTCCCCCAAATCTCTTCCTCTGCGCTCGACGGCGAGGTTGATGTGCATAACCGCCTGCCTTAAGACTTTTCCAAAAGAAAAACACGAACTCACTAAGAGAAGAAGAAGAAACATCGGCTCCCCTTCGTCTCTATTCCAGACTTCCAGTGCAAAAACCCATATCCATTTTCGTCTTCCCTTCATCTCCCCTCCCCAAAATCCCATCTTCGCACGCCATTTTTGCCGTTTGTCGGTGTTGCTCTATCTTTCCTCGCTCCACTGCAAATTGGTTGGTCTCTTACACTCCTCCGCGACGGCCACCTCCTAAGCGTAAGATCCTGAAGGTCGGCTGCACTCCTCCGTCGCTCCACCACTCACGTGAACTCCTTTGCGTCGTATCTGGTAGGTGCTTTCATTTCCCCACTAGTTTGTTCTTGTATGGTTTTGAGCTTTCATGGTACCGATTTTACTAGGAATCTCCCGGCCTAAGCTGTGAATATTTCTTCAACCTTTTCTTACAAAAAAAATTGGCCTTGCTCTGCCTAGAAATTTATTTAATTAAAAAAAATAGTTTAAAAGCAAATGTTTTCGTTTTCAATGAATTATCAAGGGAAATCAAAGTAGTATCCTATTGATATAAATCCAGTTGATAAGGAAGGTTGATGGCAAAGTTTCAGTGCATTTTGCTTTCGATACCTAATTTATTTTATTCCTAGAGATGCAGCGTTTATTTAGCTTTTTATCGAACATATTTGGTTGATTTATACCTTTGTTTTCGTTTTATTTCTGTCCATTCCGTTATATATACCCTCTCTTGCCCAAGTTTTATGCCCATTTCTTCAACTTCGTATGTGATCTGATCTATGCTCATTTAGCCCGATAGATGATCGTGGCTGAAGCTGCAATGCAGAGACCTGCCACAAACAATTTGCTTAAAATCTGTTGTTTTATTTAGTCTGGTTTTCTTGAATTTGACCTGTGTTTTTTTATTTTCTTTCACCAAGCAGCCATTAGTTTGGTTGTAGCCATTACTTGGGGAAAAGTTGGTTTAGGATATTGTAGTGACGTTAGATCGATTTTGTTGCTTATTTTAAGTTAGCTTATTTGATTTTGTAGTGTTAACATTTTTTATACTTCTGTGCCAATGGAATTCAATATGGATGGTAGATTATGTGGGGCTATGGCTGGAATGTTTCTTCCTTTAAAATTTTGGTTTATATGAGTTCCCCTAATGTTGAGCAATTTATTGATTTGCTGGTCAACATTCCAGCTGAAGGCTATAATAATTCATTTGTTTATGTAATATCATAATGGACGAAGCAGCAAGGTAAGTACACCTTATGCATGCCTTGGTTTTTTTTTCTTTTCAGCAAGGTATTTAAATGAATTTAAGCGACACGGAGTAATCACATATATAATGAGGCTTTGATGATGAATGTGTCATTCATAATGGGTTTCATAATGCCTTTTTTTTTTTAGTAAAAAGCTTGACCCTATTAGCGAAAGGTGACTGTTTTGCATTTTCAGGATCTGACTGCTTTTTTGTGCATTTTTGTTGTGCATTTAGAAATTGGAGTGGCTGGAGTTAATGATTGTTTTAGAATCTGACTATTTTGTGCAATCAGGTTGTGCATTTTTGTTGGAATCCACAGATATCAGGAATTGGAATCTATGTGTTCCTTTACGGGCAACTCTACCTTGTTCTTAGTGGATTGGAGAAAGCCTTTCTTCTTCAGGGTAGAGTGTGAAACCTTCAATTCTTAGATAGTAGATGACTGGAAAGATTGGAACAAGTGGATCAGGCAGCAAGGTGGCGTAGGAGTTCAACAGGATAAAAGTTTGCAATCATGGTGGGATGATGAGACTTGTTCATAATTAGAATCTTGTAGCCTTTTGCATAATTAAATCTTGTTTATCAATTAAGAAAATGGGACTACTTAGATCCCACTAAGTGGGAAGTTCATGTACCAAGTGGATGAAATTATACAAATTTTATTTGTTCATCAATGAAATCCTAGAAAAGTTTATTTCAGATTTCTCCATTAGTGATATTTTCAAGTGGCTTGCGAGTTGCGTGTGATTTATGATTTTTTTTTTAAATTTTTGGTCCCAATTGTTGTGCAACGTTTGGTAACATGATTATAATTTGCTTCAGCTGTAATGATGAGAAAATCACCCGCCATTTAAAATAGACTTGTAAAAAGAGTTGCAATCTTGCTTGTAGAAACTCTTTCCCAGAAGGGCTGGAGTTACAAGGGTTGGCGTGATCTTAACAGAGGTCATCCTTGGCCAAAAAGTAATAGGATTTATTGCGATTGATGTCCAGGCTATAGAGTAGGGCAGTGATATGTTGGTGCAAGTAAGAAAGCAAGACATGTTGCTTTCAGTTGAGCTCAATTCCTTTGCAGTGCAGATCTTTTCATTTAGGCATTGCTATTGCTAAACTCAAATAAGATTAATATACAACAGAAAAGTTGAGGACCATATGCGGTTAACGTGAGTACAATTGCATCATCATTCGCAATGCTATATTTGTGTAAAGTGAAATGAGCCATTTCGGATTAACCATTCAGGCATTTTATATCACATGCATACTACCCGCAAAACTATCCTTATCAACATAAATAGTCGATAGCTATAATCCGAAATTTTATGAGCAAATCAGTTGAATATAGTATTACAAAACACAATACAAATGTTCATTACAAAAGATCTTGCAATTCATAATTACATCAATTCTTTTTTCATCTATTGGGCTAAATTAAAGTAGCAATCATATTAATACAAATATGAAATACATCCACGACACTGTAGCCCTACTCCATCACTGATCACTGTAAGAGTATAATCCAATCACTGTAAGAGCATAATCCCAACCTACTCCATCACTTCACCAAGAAAAATATATCATATCCTTTCCCGTTTCAGAGATTTCAACTCTCACTTGAACGTTTACCTATAAAAAAAAAAAAACAAAAGTTAAATCAATACATTATATTTTCACAACTCAAAATCGAACATAAGCGCACCAAAAATAAAAACTACTTTTCTCTAAAATGCTATAAGAATGCGGAAATGGTTTGACAAATAATTGCGAAGTTTGAGCCATTTTCAAGCCCCTAACACAAGTGATTATGTCTAAATTATCGAATCTGTCTTTTTTTTTTATTTTATTTTTTATAAATCTTGTCAGATTTTCCTGTAATCTTAGAATCTTCTAGACAAAGCTTTTGTATAATTTCAAGATATTGAATGATAGAAATGCGCATATATTACAATTAACTCTTCCAATCTACCACCACATTCTTAAATACACCACGGAACTTTTAGATTATTGCCTAAATAAAGTTTCAATTTAAACTTGCTCCATATTGAAGTTTAAAACAAGAGAGGCTACAAACTATTTGGTGAAATGCCTCAAGGGGCGTATGATATTAATTTGGAGCGAAGTATCCTCACTGGTTTCGAATATCTAGAGGCTTACCTGGAGGTACAGCCGCCTAATGCTGTTATTCACCCAAATCGCAAAAATTCGAGACACGGAGAGCTAGAGAGAGGCAAAGGAGAGGGATCCTCGCCTGAGAAGGCACCGTTGAACGGTGTCCACACCGCAGGAAGCGTGACGTGGAGGAGAGCGCATGCTCGGCTTGGGCTCGACAGGAGGGGGCTTCTGGACGACGAAAATTCACAAGGAATGGACAAAATCGTTTGAGTTAGGGTTTTTCTGAATGAGATTGGGAGAAGGGTGCAGAATGGATTAGGGGGAAGGTGAAGGGTGTGGGAATGGATGAAGGAGAAGAGAAGTCTGGTGGAAAATGTATGAAGGAGAAGGGGAAAGGGAAGGAGAAGGAGAAGGGGAAGGGTGTGGGAGGAGATGCATATGAAATGGTTGGGGTTTCAATTTCACTTTAGTAAATGGATTCAAAATTTCGAAATCCCGCTACATACCATACCGATTTTGTCGCTGTCTTATATCTCAAATCCGCATCGTTTCAGTTGTCACGTTGGATTGGTGCGCATCTGGGTGCGCAGATCGCCTACAACAAGAATTTTCCGTGTAGAAATGCTCATGCGCTGAGCCACCCGATTGAAACGACCCGATCCGCCCGATACAGTCGGGTTAGAAAGTAGAAGTGGGTCATTTAAGAGAGAGATGCTAAACAGCGGGAGAAACCCGCCTCTTCTGAGAATCTAGAAGAAAAAACCCTTATCTCTCTCTCCCTCTCTCAGACGGCACTCGACAGAATGGGTCTTTAACTCTCTCTCTCTCTCTCTCCCTCTCTCTCTCTCTCCCCTCGATCGCCATTCCAAGATCGACTCGATTTACTGAGGTATGCTCCATTTTCTCATGCGTATGGGTTTTGGGATTCTTGTTCGAAACTCTCTCTCGATCTGCATCTGTTGTTTCTGTTTGAATATTAAAGAGCCACCGCAACCTCAAGCTAGATTTCTGGGTTTATTTTTTTTTATGAATTTAGTTTTCGACAGGATCGAGTAGTATTAGTTGTTGAGATAGTTGGATAAAATCATGGGGAAAGAAAACCGGGTCTTCGTTTTCATCTCCTTTCTCTCGTTGGTGTCTTGGGAAAAAATGCAGGAGAAAATAAAAAACTCAAAACGTGAAAAAATCCCAGTGCTATTTACTTTAAAAATCCCAGGCAAACACGAAAAAATCCCAGTGTTAGGGACCCAATAAACTCAAAACATTCAAAAACTATGTATGGAAATAAACTAACGTCCATTCTTCTGTCAATCATGCTGCACCCATCAGCTCACAGCAGAGTTGGGAAAGTATCAAGCCTTCTGAGAGACACAAACTCAAAATAAGGCGCATACCCTTTTGGCTACTCTTCCTATTGCACTCTCGCCAAAGTCTGCAATCAAAGTTTCATAGTTTCTTTCTGGATCGTGGATCACTTTAAAACTTGCAGGCATAACTCCTCTCCCTAGTTTGAACTGATCTATCATCTTCTCCCTTGATTGAAGGTGAAGGTGAGAACTGTGTATGGAAGTGTGTAGAAGGAGTTATGCCCCGTACCATATAATTTCCAACTTTCCATTTCATAAATTTCCTATATCTCCAAGCTCGGGAATGACATCTGTCAAATTCATCACAAACACTGACTTTCAGTTAAAATACATGAACACAGATGATATATTTTACTATCTCCTTTTCTGGTAGTTAAAATAATTAAATTAAATAGACGGAACTTGAATTCTATCATAATCGTAACTCTCAGTTCCCTGATTTTGAGCTGAAACTTATTTTCTGGTTTCTTTACTCAAAAAGCAAACTGGGCCTTTTCCTTTTTTAATTTGTTTTTTCTTGCTTCTTTCTTGGCTTTTGAATCTCTGGTGTAAAAATTCTATTTGGATTTTGGATTGGATTTATGGTAGGCGAAGAGGGATTAAAATAAAGAAATAAAAAAACAAATTTGAAACTATTATTTTAATAATTTAGCTAAGCTGATAGATAATCTAATGTGACTGGCTAAAATAATAAAAAATACGTAAAAACTTTAAAAAACACAGAATATTCATATGCGTAATATGGGTGTATGTTATTTTTTATTTTTTATAAACATGATATATAGAATATGGAAAACTGAGTATTTTTTAGTAATTATTTAATTATGATTAAGTATACCATGTTAGTTCTATCGTCTTCTACCTAAATGTGAAAATCTTATATAGAGCTAAATAATTTATAGTCTCTTACCTTATCCAGGAAAAGGGGTTGTTTAATTGACATCTGAGATTGCCTCTCTTCAACTGTTTCTTCACTCACATGTCCAGAAGCAAATACCTCAACTTTCTCACATCCTTCAATCGACATCTTTTTCAGCATCGGCCATTTTGAAAGATGCACTCCCTTGTAAAAACACTCAAGTCTTGGTAAATTTTCAAGATCCAAAGAAGTTACTTGAGGGAACTCGAACACCAACGTCCTTCCCACTGCTTCTCCTCCTTCAGGCCCAACAATTTCCTCCAGTACCCCACAATCATTAATTCTAATTTCCTTCAATTGCTTAAGACAAGTACCGACCGAGGCTGGAAACAAACTTTTAAGACTCGCACATCCTTTAGCAGTTATTTTTTGTAGATTCTGAAAACTGAGAATATTTTGGGAGTCTTTACTCCATACATGCTTTATTTTGGGTAGACCACATAGATTCAGTTCTGTCAAATTAGGGAAGGCAACCTGCAAGATTAAGCCAATTGAGCAGAGCAGAGAAAATTGGTTGGTGGATCTGCATGCATGTTTAGGTCTTGTCTCAATAGTGAAACCATCTCAATTCATATAATCTAATCGTTGCAACTTTTTTAAATTTTCAAACAACATACAATAAATAATTCAGCATTTTCAAATTTTAAAATAAAAATAATACTAAAAAATAATATTCTAAAAATATTTTATTCAACTTTTAATTTTCATTTCAACTCATCTCAACTCAATTCACTATTAAAACCAAATCTTAGTGTCATATATAGTAACCTAGAAATTTGAGGCAAGACTACATGTAATTAGAAGTGTCATTAACAAATGAGTGGTGCTCTAGCATAAGAATGGGTCCTGATAAGGCTAAATGTTTTTTTTTTTTTTATTCAATTTTTTTATATTCTTAAATATTTTTAAAAAAATCATAATATCATTAAAAAATATTTTTTTAATCTTTAAATTGAAAATAAAAATTGTTGGACCCATCATCGAGACCAAATCTCGGTGACTTTTAACTTTTTCCTTAACAAATACACAAGAGAGAGAATCTATAGACATAGATTTACATAGAAATTTCAGATGGAAAATGATACCTCCACGTACAAAATGTACCGATAAAGTGTACGGATTAGTGCCTCTTTTTTGATTTTAAAGGAAAGCATTTCTACGTTTATTATTTAATATTTTTTCCAAAAAGATTCACAAAATATTTTTTCAAAAATATAACACCAATATCCTTTTCAGTCTTTATTCTCGATGGATGTAGCTCATCCCATATGGCAAAATAAATGAATGAACAGTTCTATTGTTGAAAATTTTAAGAGAGAGAGAGAGAGGTTGATTGGACCGTTACCTCTTCAAATCTGAAAAGTGTGCCTCCCTGCTCATGTAATTCCTTAGACGACGACGATTTCAAAGTACGCACCCCTTGAAAAAACCACTTGAGTTTTGGCAACATATAAAGTCGTAGAAAAGTTAGGCTGGGGAATAAAAGCCTCGTTGTTGGATCTGTCCCGTCTTCTCTTTCAAAAATTTCCTCCATTACCACACAACGCATTATCGTGATAGACTGCAAGTGCGGGAGACTGGCAGCAACTAAGGCTGCTGGAAACAAACTTTTCAAACTCTCACAACTGGAAACACGAATATGAAGTAGATTTGGGCTGTACATATGGCGTTGATGGGAGTCCTTGATATTCCATATGTTTCTCAGTTTTGGTAGATAACGCAAAGACATCTCTCTTAGACGTTGAGTCACTGTTAAAGCATGGGATTCTTTACCATTTTGCCCCTCATGTTGTTCAAATACAGCTTCTAACGAACCACAGTAACTTATATGTAGTGTAGTTGGACTTACGGCGACTTGCCCATACCATATAACTCCCAACTTTTCCATTCCAGAAATGTCCAATTTCTCCAAGCTCGGAAATGACATCTGCCAAATTCATCACAACATTGAGTTTCAGTTAAGATATCACAAACACAGATCATATATTTTACTATCTTTCTGGTAGTTAAAACAATTAAATTAAAGAGACGGAACTTGAATTCAATCGTAATCGTAACTCTCTTTCCCTAATTTTGAGCTGAAACTTTTTTTCTGGTTTCAGTACTCAACAAGCTAAATTGGACCTCTTCCTTTTTCTAATTTGTTTTTTGCTTGCTTCTTTCTTGGCTTTTGAATCTCTGGTATAAAAATTCCATTTGGATTTTGAATTGGATTTATGGTAGGCAAAGAGGCTTAAAATAAAGAAATAACAAAACAAATTTAAAACTATTATTTTTATAATTTATCTAAACTGATAGATAATCTAATGTGACTGGCTAAAATAATAAAAAAATAAGTAAATACTTTAAATAATGAAAGACAAGGAATATTCATATGCTTAATATGGGTGTATGTTATTTATTTATTTATTTTTATAAACATGATATATAGAATATGGAGAACTGAGTATTTTTTAGTAATTATTATATTATGATTATGTATACCATTTAAAGAGATTAATTAACTAAATTCATTAACTTAATTAAAGATATATCAAAATGATTTTATAATATTGGGCTGTAAAATTTTCATTCACTTTCAAGAAAATCTTAATAGAACTAAATAATTTATAATCTCTTACCTCATCCACCAAGAAAAGAGGTTGTTTAATTGACATCTGAGAGTTCTGCCTCTCTTCAACTGTTTCTTCAAAGCTCATAAGTCCTGAAGCAAATACCTCAACTTTCTTGCATTTATTAATCCGCATCTCTTTCAGCATCGGCCATTTTGAAATATACACTCCCTTGTAAAAACACTCAAGTCTCGGTAAATTTTCAAGATCCAAAGAAGTTACTTGGGGGAACTCGAACACCAACATCCTTCCCACTACTTCTCCTTCTTCAGTCCCAACAATTTCCTCCAGTACCCCACAAGCATTAATTGTAATTTTCTTCAATTGCTTAAGAAAAGTACCGATCGAGGCTGGAAACAACTTTTTAAGACTCGCACATTTCTCAGCAATTATTTCTTGTAGATTCTGAAACCTGAGAATTGTTTGGCAGTCTTTACTCCATACATGCTTTATTTTGGGTAGACCAAGTAGATATAGATATGTCAAATTAGGGAAGGCAACCTGCACGATTAAGTCCCTTGTTTCAATTGAAAAAAAACCACTTGTTTCAATTAAAGGCAGAGCAGAGAAAATTGCTTTGTGGAGCTGCATGCATGTTTAGGTCTTGTCCGAAACTACCTTAATTCATATTATCGAATCATTACAAGTTTTTCAAAATTTTAAATAAAAGACAATAAACAATCTAACATTTTCAAATCTTAAATATAATATTCTGATAATGTTTTAATCAACTTTTAATTTTCATTTCAACTATTCTCATCTCAACTCACTATTAAAAAAAAAAAAATCTCAATTTACTATTGAAACAATATTTTAGTGTCATATATAGTAACCTAGAATACATGTGATTAGAAGCGTCATTAACAAATGAGTAGTGCTACACCCATCGAGGGTGTAGCTAGAGGATGGGTCCCGATACGGGTAAATTTTTTTTCATTCATTTTTTTATATCTTTAAATATTTAAAAAAATCATAACAGTAAAAAAATTTTTCTTAATCATTAAATTAAAAAAAAAATTGTTGAACCCATCATCGAGACCCAAGTCTCAACCACTATAGCTTTTTCCTTAACAAATCCACAAGAGAGAGAGAATATATATATTGACATAGATTTACATAGAAAATTCAGATGGAAAATGATACTTCCACATACAAAATTTATTGATAAAGTGTACGGATTAGTGCTTTTAAAAAAAAATTTAATTTGTATGTTTATTATTTAATATTTTAAAAAAAATATTTTCAAAAATACTTTAATAAAAAAATCCAAAAAATATACACAGATTCCCTTTTAAGTCCCTATTCTCATTTGACATCCCATGTGGCAAAATAAAGAGACTTCATAAGTATTGCATAATTATTTTTTTAAAAAAGTTAATAAATAGGATATTTATATAAAAAATTAATTTTTTAATAAAAAAATAATATTTATAATCTTAGAATACGTAAACGTCGTGTACTACTTTAAATAAATAAATATACAATTCATACGAAAAAATTGATTTTTTAATAATAAATTTCACTCTTTTTCAAAAGAAATACACATCATTTTTTCAATCCATAATTATATATAGGATTACTCTATTTAATAATAAATCTTAAAATAATAATTATATAAATACTTATATAATACAGAATTATATGCATCATTACTCCGACATAAATGAATTGTGAATGAATACTTCCATTGCTATAAATTTAGAGAGAGAGAGAGAGAGAGGGGCTGATTGGACTGTTACGGTGTTACCTCTTCAATCCTGAAAAGTGTGCCTCCCTGCTCATGTAATTCCTTGGATGACGACGATTCTAAAGTACGCACCCCTTGGAAAAACCATTTGAGTTTTGGCAACCAATCAAGTCTTAGGAGAGTTAGGCTAGGGAATAAAAGCCTCGTTGTTGGATCTGTCCCATCTTCTCTGGCGACAATATCCTCCATTACCCCACAATCTTGTATCTCTAGAGACTTCAAACTCTCACATCCGTTAACATTACTCCAAACATGCTTTATTTTGGGCAGATGTTGCAGATGCAGGTTTTTCAAACTAGGGAAGGAAAGCTGCAGGATTAAGTCCCTCATATTAGTTAAAGACGTTCAAGATTTCAATGCTTTGAATTTGAAAATAGGCAAAATTAAATAGGGGAATGAGTGTATTATAGCTATAATTTTTTTTTATTGGACCAACTGTCGGGAATTAAGTCTGAACTAATTTTGACAATGCACATATCCTTGACAAAGTTTTTTTAGGTGTACTTCATATAACTCAAGGAAAAGTTTCCAATACAATAATTCCTAAAAGTTATTTACACTCAATAATTTAAACTTTAAATTTAGAAGGAACATACTATTAAGATGAAGGCTCTTACCACTTGAGCCAATTTCTATAAGTTGGTCTAGAATTAAATGATACTGTCTAACTATACTTCAATATATATAATATATATTCCAAGCCTTTTGATATAGAGTACTTCTTTCTTTTGCCTCTGTTTTTAGTCCTTAATTTGTTTAATTAAAAAAAAATGATATCTATTACTTATGTAATTTTTGAAACATCTTCCTCGTATTCTAGTGAGCCATCTCATCACTTTGTTTTATTTTTTATTTTATTAACCTATTACGACCCTTTACATATTAAAAAGACTTTTGATTGTATTGTCTTAATTAATATCGCAATAAGTCCATTCGATTTTTTTTTTTTTTTGATATTAAGATCATAAGAAATAATAGGCTTAAAACTGTCATCTTTAACTCATAGGAATACATATCTATCTAGATGTGAAAGCAAATACTCATTTACCATGCTACAACACTTGGAAAATATGTAAATTAATTTCATTATTATTGAATCAGCTTTTTATTTCAAAATCATTTTAGACATGCAAGTCCCATCTTATTTTTGTTTTCGAATTTTACTTTTATGCCCCAAGACTGCTGGCGTCTTCCGCCACAACCTAACAGAGGCGCATGCAATTATACTTTGGGCACAGGGATTGCCAACTAAATCATGTTTATGCTTATGGTGTGCTTGACACATGATTTACATGGACTTGTGTAATGTACCTGACGATGTAGAAGCGGCAACTGAAGATCATGGCCGTTGCCCTCCGAATTGGTTTCTCTGGTGCTTAAGAAGCTCACGAGCTTTGGAAGATAACTTAGCTCCAAGGTTTGCAGTCGACAGAACACCTCTTCTATTCCGTGATCTTCTTCTTCTTTCATGAATATTGCACCCACGTTGTTGCAACTTGTTATCTTCAATTCTTCAAGTAGTGAAAGGCCTCTGGCTATCGATGATGAGAAGATAAATCTTAATTTCTCACACTTTTCCACCTTTAAAACTTTCAAGATTTTGAAGGATGTCCTCAACTCAGGGAGATGCATAATATTATCATTATTTTGGATATGGAGATGCTTCAATTGTTGAAAATCTTCTCTATCTAATTCATATAAGACACTCTTAGTACTGTTCGACTCGTCTAAATAAAGATATTCTGTCCTCTTCAGTAGCATTTCTATCCCAAAGTCCAATTCAAAGCTCATACTTAGTTTGAAATGTAACGATCTTGAGATGGCAGATATCTGATAAAACGGATCATACTTGATATCTCCAATGTATATATGATATCTCTCAAGCTTTCTAGAAAACAAATATTTCGGTAGATTATTGGCATCTGGAATCTTTATCTCTAAGGTGGTCAAGTGTGACAATTTCTTTAGCTCTGCAAGGCTAGCATTTTTCCCTTCATTGTTGGATCCTTCAACCTCCCATTGGACTTTGATGTTTCGCATGTACAATTCTTCTAAGTTGACCAAGCTTGACAAGACATTAGGAGGAATCACTCTAAGTTGGAAACAATTGGTCAAATCCAATAACCGCAAACGAGTCAAAGACCCTATTTCTCTTGGCAGATTTGAAATGTCAGAAAAAACAAGACTAAGAATTACTAAAGTCTTGAGTTCTCCAATCCAATGAATATCTCCCAACTGACATCCATCTAGACACAATGTTTGTAGGTTTGTAAGTGGCAAAAGTGATGAAAGTTGTATAGTTGTCAAACTCAGAACTTCGAGCTTCTCCATCCCTTGGAAGAAAATGTTTGGGATTTCCAAAGATTGATCTTCATCATCAGAATCATAACACTGGACATCATGAAAGTATCTTAATTTAGGACATTCTATTTCATTGGGATATTTATGGATATGTTCTCCACCATGAATAGAGAGCGCCTCGCATCTTTTTAGTGCATCCACATCTGGCCATGCTTGTTGCCCACCATCGCCTCTCATGACAAACATATTATGATCATTTGACGCAATTATTGTAGCGACATGACGAACAAGATCATGCATGTAAAATTCCTCGGAGCTACGTGGACTTCGTAGTAGCAAACAAGCATCTTGGAGATCTCTAACTAAAGTTTCTAGTCTGTTTCTTGCTTCTTTCAATGTATCAATGCGACGGAATAAACGCAGACCGAAACCATATCTCAACAGGTCCCGATAGGAAATGTAGTAACCTTGTCGAGCACAAAGCAAAAAGAAGGATTGGAGCTCACTACCATCAAGATGTTTATAGCTCAGCTCTATACAATAATAGACGGGTAACCATATTTTTGTGTCATGTTCTAGAGTGGGTCTTGTTAGTTGCACCAGGGCATCCTTCCAGATTCCCAAATTCTTCTCATTCTTTAATGCCCTAGAAACTGTTACAAGTGCAATCGGAAGACCTCCACACGCTTTAGCTACCTTAATTGCTTCGTTTCGCAAATCACGATCATCTTTGACAGTATCACCCGCCATCTTTTCGAATAAGTTCCATGCTTCTTCTTCTCCTAAAGTGTCGAGTTTAAAGCTGTTCTCTAATTCGGTGCCCATCTCAGATGATAGTACGTGCAGATCTCTGGATGTGAGTAGTACTTTGCATCTTTCGGAAGGAGTAATTCCTATTTCCTCCAAATCAAGTTGCCTCCATATATCATCCAAGATAACAAGTATCTTCTTCGCCTTGTCGTTTTCTAACCTCGCCCGTAGACGGGCTGCTCTTCCTTTTTCAGTTATATTAGGATCAAGATTTAGATCTAGCATGTCTGCAATTTCTCCTTGAATTCGACTTAGGTTTGGGCTGTCCGTCACATTTGCCAGAGCCACCTCATCGAATAAGCTTTCTTCCTTGGCTTTCCTGAAAATTTCTTTCGTCAGTGTACTCTTTCCAACTCCAGCCGACCCCCACACACCGATCTTGTTGATATTAGCATCACCCAATGCCTCCATAATTCTCTTATGCATAACCAAATGAGTCCTCAGGAGTACTCAAAACTCATTTTGATACCATGTAAACAATATATCATCACTTGTCCTAACAGTAAGTTCAGAAGAGATAAATTTAAGGTTGTATTCTAACACTGATCTTTTTGTCGTGAGTTGGGTAAGAGCTCATAATTAAGTTGAAAAATATATGAATTAATCGATCAAAATTCTAGTTTGTTTAATATTTATTGACATGAATTTTCAAGTTCTTTTAAACATAAATGATCAAATTCATGATCGATCCTCAACAAAAGTTGAGCTTCTGCTTGGATATTTACAGATGTTATAGAGACTGATGTGTTGAATAATTTAAATTGACATTATTATAAGTAGGCATAAAACACGATTTGTACCCACAAATCCATGTAACTTATATTCATGTTCACCCATGGGAACTGTACTGAGGCGAAAGTCTAAATTAGTACTCTTTTTGTGGTTTTTGCGATCACTTTAAATACACATTCAATCAAGGTATCACCATATATAGAAAACAAAAAACAAACTTGTGTTATATATAAGTAATCTAGAAAAACTCTATAGCCCAATCGATCGAAGAAAAGCATGTTGTTTTTTTTTTCATTTTATTTAAAGGACTCGACCGATATATTAAATCTGGTGATCACTACAATAAATTTGAGAACCAAAGCAAGTTATAGAGATGGACAAAAATAGAAGCACGTACGTCGTACCTCTCTTTTGCTGCTCTGAAATATCGAGACTACAAAACAATGATGCTCATCAATGGAAACGATTTTGGGTCAGTGTTCGCAAGTCCGACTTTTGGAGCAGCACATAGGGTAAAATGGCTATAGCAGCCAACAGGAAAAATGAATCAGGGAGAAAACGAGCAGATCACGACCAAAAACTAAAGAGCCAATGGAGAAAAAAACACCATCCACCAGTCTTTTGTTTTGGTTTTTTTTTTTTTTTTTTTTTTTTTTTGCAATTAACAACCACCCATCAAACCAAAAAAGTCGCTGCCGACCATATAATTTTCAAAGACTAATGACAGTTGCTATATATACAAAATTAAAAGGCGTTAGATATTGTAAAAGTAAATTTACATATTAAGGATTTTACAATTTATATTTTGTGAATTTATTTTTATTCTATAAGTTTAAAATAAAGAAAAAATAAAGCTTTAATTATTTGTATTATATTCTTAATGATTTTCCTATTGTGTGAGCCATGTTGGGTTGCATGTGGAGTCTAGTTTATGAGTAGAAAAGGCGCAAACAGAGAGTTCGTTCGACTGTCACTCAACTTTGGCTCCAGCGAAGCTCAAACCGTGAGTTCAGTTGAGGTGCACTCGACAGTGGGATCGAGTAATAAGTTCTATTATTAAAAAGTTATTTACTATTTAGTAACTATATGTTTAAAGCACTTTCAAACATGTTATGTTTGTTTAGAAACAAATTAAGAAAGTGTTTTCTGATGTCGAAATTACGATTATTTGAATTTTTAAAAAATATGACCATATCCTTGAAAGTTTGAAAGTTGTAATTATTTGAAAATTGTATAAGTATTTTCGTCCATTAACATTTTTTTAAAACTCGAATTACGTTCCACATTATCTAGAAAAGCACGTTTGAGGAAAAGTATCAAAATGATACTTTATCTCAAACGTACTTTTTAGCTTATTTGAGATTAAAAGTGCTTTAATATGTAATACCTAAACAACCTAATTTTTTCATTAAAGAGTTTTTAAGACTATTTAAATACTTTTTAAGACTCCCACTGCAATCCCAAACAATCCTTAAGTCGAGAGATCCGTTAGAAAAGCTCTTAGCTGGAGTAATAATACTCTTGTTAATATATATTTGCATACTTTAAAATATATTGTATTTAGTATGGCCCTACTTTTTTATGATATTATTAATTTTTGTATTTCTTTAGAGTTCTTCTTCTTCTTCCAAACTCTACAACGAATTCTAAAGAGATATATCGTGTGCAAATCTAGAACCTGCCTACAAGATTCTATATTGGCCATGATATTGATCCATGTGCAAACCTTATCTCTACTTTGGTGGGTCTCATGACACACTTATTTTTTTCATGGGAGAGACTTGGAGCCAATCGGGTGTCACACGGTCTTTTACACCAGCAAATAAGCAGCTGCCACGTATGAATTTGAGCAACATTGAGTATGCACCCACATGCAGCTTATCACAATTTAATTGCTTGAGTCATGTTCCCAAGATCTCTCTCTCTCTCTCTTTCCTCCTCCCACCATCCTCGTCGGCCTCCATTGTCCCTTCGAATCCCCTGTTGGCCTCCATCGATTGAAGAAATTGTAGCTCTCTGAGGTTAGAAACTTAGTCTGTGATTGATAATTAGATAAACTAAATCCCACTCAGAAACATCTCATGTTTTCAACTGTACTTGATATTATTTTTTCTAATTTGGTGGAGGCATAATTACAAAGCCACATAATTTTTTTTTTTTTTTGGATTCAAGCCACAAAAAATTGGTTGTTAGGGTAGGGAATGTTCTCTAGATTTTTAAATGTTTGTTTTCTTTTCATGCATGTATGTGTAAAACTAATACGACCCTTGCAAAATATGTTTGATAACAAAAAGTTCTTAGATCTTTTTAATTAGAAAACATATTACTTCTGGCTTGTGCGTTTCTTTTGTCACGAGAATGAATAATTCTTTTGAGATGAATTTTGTTTCTTCAATGTTGGGCTCAGAAACTAGTGGATAGAAAATAAAAGAGGGTTGGAGCTCCGTCCGTACTTAGGGACCCCTATATATATACATGTATATGTCTAGTGAGAGAGGCAACAATTTAATCATGTGGTCCAAAAATTAAAGGTGGTGGGTGTCTTCATGTGGTCCAAAAATTTAATCAAATGAAAGAAAAAGAAGTGGTGGGTCTCACTCACCTTAACTTTTCAGAAAGATGAAAGATATGGGAGGTGGATGAGACAAGTCTCCACACACAGATGTACAAAATATGTGTCTGCATCCAATAGTCTTTTATTATTGTTTTCGAATTAATTTTTTTTGCCAATTCAATGTGTTTAACCATGCATCAACAAAAATACAACTGAACGGGCTAGTGAAAGTATAATGTCATCTAAACAACACATATTTTCACAGAAAAACCAATACCCAACTCTTAGTCCTCAATGTAAAAGAGTTCTAACTTGCAAATTGTAGTATTCAGCACTTCAAAAACGCTTAGCATGTAAACTTTTTCTTGTATATTGTTGGTACAAATTATAATTGGAAAAACAAAACCTACAAAGATTATAACATTAGATACTTGAGAGCAGAAACTATAATGTTCCTTCACAGGTATATTGTGATGTTCTGTATCAACATCATACACATGAAATCTGGAGCGAAAATAAAGGGAAACGCGAGTGAGTCAAAAGAAGTCAAATCAAAACAGGAGTTGCCGTAAAAAAAAAAAAAAAGAACCACATCTACAAAAATATAAGCACTTAAAATGAATTTGTAAAGCTTACACCAATGGCTGTACAATCTCGAACTGGAATGCAACTGTAACTTTTTCTATCTACGTGGGATTCAAGCTATTCAGTATAACCTCAATGTGGCCTAACTCTAGTTTTCCATCTATTTTCTTCGCATATACCACTGCCATGGGATCACTCTGAACAGAACAATATCTATTTTAAGCTCAAACGACAGTAAGACAATCGGGATCAAAACTTGAATGCATCTCATATGAGCACATAAACAAACTACTGTGTATTGGAAAACTCAAACCTTGAAAGCTATAAACACCTTTTTCCAAAAAGGGTCAGCATGAAGTATTAGTTCAGCTCGCTACACTTGTAAATACTACTTATGGTATATGTAAACCGAACGCTACCAAGATAGGAATCCCACGAAAACTACTCTTAAATTTGAGAAGAAAGAAAAACACAGAAACTTGGGGTGTTAGCTCAGTTTCTAGCAATTTTGAGCAAACAAAGATGGTGTCCAGGATTTAGTCATCCAAAGGTTAAGCTGAAGAGATACAGAAGAAGCAAGAAACTCTCCAAATTTGGAATCCATTTCTTGTTTGATAAAGTCCTAATGGAAGACATATATCCTCCTAATCAGTAAACACAAGATACCAGTACTGTAGCTTTCTTTCCTCTACATCATAATATATCATTAAGAACACCAAAAACAGAACAAACTAAATTATATCACTAAGCACTGTAGTTTTCTTACCCAGGTTTTTCATCAGTTTATAATAATTACCCAAACTAACTAAGGCTGTCATCGATCCACATACATAGTAATCCAGCTCATTACAAGAGTATGACTACAAATATCTGATGTAAACAAAATACTGTCAAAATAGTAACTTAATTTTTTTTTTATAGGTAAATAGACATAGCTCAAGTAC
Source organism: Pterocarya stenoptera (assembly GCA_003123785.1). Taxonomy (NCBI): domain Eukaryota; kingdom Viridiplantae; phylum Streptophyta; class Magnoliopsida; order Fagales; family Juglandaceae; genus Pterocarya; species Pterocarya stenoptera. Next base: position 220,082 of record QEOT01009060.1, on the reverse strand, counting down.
ACAGTACGTATATAAAAATAGTAGCTTAACATAACATAAAGTAATGATCATCTCATGTGCCTTTTTAAACCCTGACAAACCACCTTCTCATGCAATCTCCCCTCTGTTTTGGTTGTATCTTGAAGTGAAACTCACACAGTAAAATGTAGTTCAGCATAATGAACCAAAATTGTGATAGCTTTCTCAAAATTTTGAACTGATTAATTCATAGAATTATGTTAACTCAAGAAATATTATACCACAGTCTTGAATTAATACAAATGTGAAGTGTGGTTTGGATCATAATTTCAAGTCTGTGCTAAGCATAGAAAATATATAGGTGATGAAAGATTTGGCAAAGGAAAGACGCTAGTATAAACCCTCATAAACATCACTATCAAACATATGGTTATTTTTAGAGAGGGATACCTTTGCTGATAGGGATAACTGCAGCACAGATTAAAATATGCATGAATACATTTTGAAAAAGCAAAACAAATGAGTTAACAGTACAGAAATAAATAAAAAAGACAAACTAAAAACAAAAGAGCCACGCATGCAGATAAAATAACAATTCCAGATGTCGAAATCTCATATAATACAGTTAATTGATCCCCTCCCATGTAAAGTTTTTGTCAGGCAATATACTGCTTTGGAGCTTGCCGTTATTCCACCCATTTCTTTCCAGTAAGGGGCAACAGAAATGCACAATTTCCATCTGTTGGAGATGAAAGAAATGGCAGGTAACACTTTTCAAGAATATAGGTGGCACTTCAACCTTTGGCACTTAAAAATGAGAAATATTCTACTCCTGCACAATACTTAAAGGCAGAATGTTGCTTCATACAACCTCATCAGTGTCCAATTTACTAATATTCCGTTAACATATTTAGCTTGACTAAAATGTTTGACTGCAGTCTTAAATTTAAGAAGTTGGTTACTATGTGGGGTAACACTTCAATTTTTTTAACTTAAGAATTAAGAAAGTGACTATTAGTGTATTTATTTATTTTTATATATTTTAAATATGTTTTAAAATGATAAAAAAATATGAAAAAAAAATTGAAAAAAAATAAAAACACAATTTTAACCTAGCGATCAAAATAAGTGATGCTACTAATTAAGGCGGTAGAGTAGCACCGTTCTTTGAAGTAGGGTTGAATCTTCTTATTTTGAATCTGAATTCTTTCTTTCTTCCCTCCTTCCATAGAATATCCAATCGGTTGCCCAAGAGGGCTTTACTTCCGAGCAAATGTATATGACGAAGTTAGGAGTACTCGCAAACCAATTTGCACATAAATCTAAGGTTTCTACCTTGCAATTCAGGAGTAGATGTCATACGATGTGAAGTTGGTAGCCCAAGAACATTGACCAATTAAGGAGTAAGTCGAACACTTGCAACACCAATCGACCAAGTTTGATAGTCCCACATTTTTTATCTGTTCCGTACAAATTTGGAGCCCAAATCTCTTCCCTCATCCATACATTATGCAATTGAAGAGTGCCTCATATGCACATCAGGTGCCAATAAATAGAAGTCCAAATACAAATGGATACATATGTTCAAGATGCAAATTCAGTCAGTGATTTCGGGGTTTTCTTTTTTGACAACTCTGGTCCAGTAGATGCCTCTGTTTCCTTCTTTTTTATAATCTGGTTTCATAGGTGCCTCGACAAGAGAGTTTCATTCATTTTTGTTATCTTCTTCTTCCTTCATGTTCGATTCTGGTTCAGTAGGTGCCTCTGCAGGAGTCTCTGCTTCCTCTTTTTTTTCCTGTTCCATATTCCACGAACCAAGAGGCTGCCTGATCAAGATGTTTCCCAGCAAGCACGTTGCCACTAAAAAGCTTTTTCTTTCTTTTCTGTTTAACCAGAAGTAAACCGGATTAAACAATTAGGATAGGACGAAACAAAACAAGAAGAAAATGAAAATAAGAAAGTCATAAGCATTTAGTCAACTGGTCATTGTTATCAAGGCTCCATGGACTTGCATCCAATTCTTCAGATATTCTGATTCAATTAAATTGGTAAAAGTAAAAGTTCAAAAACTTGAAAAAACATGAATGCATTATGTATTAGTGTACATGTGTGCTGGCAAAATTGTTAGTGAAAAGAAATCAGAGAAGAGAGAGAGAGAGAGAGAGAGGGAGGGAGGGAGAGATCCCCAGAAGCACCAATTTATGTGCAAGCTCGATAAATTATCAGCCACGTTAATCAAAATAAGGTCAACACAATAAAAAAAGAAAGAGTGACATTCCAGCTGCTGCATGCATATTAAGGATGATCTTGATCATCTTCTTCAGAATTCTTATTGAAAGAAAACAACATATTTATAAAGATAAAAGTTTCAAATATCAAATTATCATAAACGAAGCATTAAATGTGCTAAAAACACCAAAGTCCAGATCGAATACTAATATATTTCAACTATGTAGTGTGTTAAGATATGGGAGAATATGTAATTGGTTGCATGCAGTTACAGATTATTGCATTAAAGATAAAAATTCATAGTTTTGTAAATTGAGAATATTCTTACCCTTTCTCTGAATAACAATTGAGCTATATCATAGTGACTTGACTCCCAAAGACAATGTGCGGTGGTATTAAGGTCATGCTTCCAATGCAAATTCAAGTAAGATATACGACTTTTGGCTTTGGGGTACTTGAGACCCTGTCACAGAAAGGCTTCATCTTGGGACAACATGTCACAAATACTTCCTTCAAAGATGGGAACCCAAAGGAATAAGGTTCTGAGCAAAATTGTGTGAAGTTTGGTAAGCCATCAAGTTGTAAGTAAGCTAATTTGTTAAAAGTAATTGCCACATTTGCTACACCATCCTCCATTGATACAATTTTTGTAATCCTTTTGCATTCCATCACAGTCATTTTTTTGAGTTGCACAAGAGTTTTGGCAGTTGAGGATGTTAATAAATTAATCAATCCATCACAATATGATACGTGCAATTCTGTCAAATTTGGAAGAAATACCGAGGATGGCACTATGTTTCTCAATTTGCCGCATCGTGACAGATGAAGAAATTCTAGATCATGAAAAAGTGGGCATAGCTGGGTACTGTCTTCTTTCCACAAATGTGTAAGCATAGGTAGATGATAGAGCTCTAGTCGTCTTAATCGTGGGACTGGATCAACAAGTTCATAAGGGAATATTTCCTCCTGGCCACTAATCCATACTTGAAGTTCCAACAGATTTGGCAGTGGAAGTTGAATGCAAGTCTGGAGTTGGTTCTGTTGACTTGTTTCTTGACTACTACTGCTACTAGCAAATTTTGAAGCCCAAATCACTTGTTCACATTTCGACAGTCGTAATTTTTCCAATGAAGGACATTCCAAATTAGTATGCACCCCTTCCAAAATCCACTTGAGTTTTGGCAATCTAGCAAGTCTCATTTCAGTCAGCTGTATGGGGAACTCAATATGTATGGCTGTTCTGTCTTCTCTCGCTACACTTTCTTCTGTCCCTGAACTTGGAGCTATTAAAACTTGTGGTTCTTTACCATTATGCCCCTCCATATTTCTAAATATAGTTTCTAATAAACTGCAGTCCCATATACATAGACGAGTTAGACTTTGCGTTAATATTGTCGTTGTACGAAAATTAGATTGAAAGACGTGCAACAACTTTTCACATTGACGAATCTCCATATCTTGAGTATTTTTTAAAAAAGAACTCACGGCGACTTGACCCTGTCCTATAATTTCCAACTTATCCATGTTCAGAATGACCAACTTCTTCAAGCTCGAAAACGAGAGCTGCGAAATATATTAGAACAGTGGTTAACACATACCCCATCCAACATAACAGAACCTATAAGAAATATATTTTAGCTCGAGTGGACAGCTTCATTTAAATAATTAAAAAGGAAAACTAAATACCTCATGATGAATTAAAATTGGGACCTAAACAGTAATTTTTTCTTATAAAAATATGAATTTAAGTTATTTCAAATTTTAATTAATGCATTAAAAATCATATAAGTAATTTATTCTCTATAGATTCTAATTTTGTTATTAAATCAGTTGTAATACTTATAATTCTTTCTGCTTTCATTATTTAATTATTTCTTTATGAACTTGATATACAGAATAATAATGACATTTGAGCATTCTTTAATAATTATTAATATTGTAATTAAATCTGTATTTTAGAAAGACTAATTAATTAAATTTATCACCTTAAGGAGAGAGATCAAGATGATTTCACAATATTAGGATGTAAAATTCTTCTACCTAAATGGGAAATCTCAAGACAGCTAATTAATTTTAGTCTCTTACCTCATCCACCAAGAAAAGGGGTTGTTTAATGGACATCTCAGATTGCCCCTCTTCAACTGTTTCTTCAAAGCGCACAAATCCTGAAGCAAATATCTCCACTTTCTCGCATCTTTCAATCCAAATCTTTTCCAAGATAGGCCATTTTGAAACATGCACTCCTTTGTAAAACCACTTGAGTCTCTTTAAATTTATAAGATTCAAATTACCTACTTGAGGGAACTCCAACGTCCTTGCTACTACTTCTCTTCCTCCTTCGTCAACTACAACAATTTCCTCCACCCCACAATTTTCAATCCAAAGTACTTTCAGATATCTGAAAACTATTTTGGGTTCTTGACCACAGCTCCATACGTGCTTTATTTTGGGTAGACCCACCATAAGTAGTGTTTGCAAGCTAGGGAAGGAAACCTGTCAGGATTATGTTCTTTGTATCAATTAAAGACGCCAAATATATATTTCTATGCTTAGATTTTGAAAATATGAAAAATTCAATTGGAGAATTAATATAAAATAGCACAAATTTGGGAACAATGGTCCCTTCAAAATTCAGTATAGTCTGTCTATAAAATTCTCAACAAAGCTCCCAAGGATACAAAATCTTTAATTATATCATGCCATTGCAAATACTCATTTGTGATGCTATAATAGTTAACAAAAATATGCCAAATTCCATATTTACGCAATGAGCTTTTTTATTTGAAAACTGTTTTAGAAAAGTCCAATCTTATTTTTTCAAATCTAACATTTATGGCTCAAAACTATGGTGTCTTCAGCCATAACCTCAGTAGAGGAATGCAATTATAGTTTGGGGGCAGGGATGCCAATTGACCCACAAGCCACTAGCGTTGGGAATGCTTATGATTTATAGTACGGTACATATGCTTCTACACTTTTATACGAACTCGTATCGATGTGTGGAATCTTTTGTGGGTAATTATTGTCTGATGTACCTGATGATGTAGAAGTGGCATGTGAAGATCGCGGTTGCCCTCTGCAATGCAATCAGTCATGAATGAACTTCTTGTGCTTAAGAAGCTCACAAGCTCTGGAAGGTCCTCAAGCACCAAGGTTTGCAGTTGATGGAACAATACTACATCTCCATCTTCTATTCTGTCTTTTTCTTCTTTCACAACTATCGCACCCATGTTGTTGCATCTTCTTATTTCCAGTTTTTCAACTAGTGAAAGGCCTCTGGCTATGGATGATGAGAAGACAAATCTTAATTTCTCACAATTGTTCAGCTTCAAAACTCTCAATTTTTTAAAGGATGTCGATGGAAGTTCGCCCTGACATGGTACAAATTTGGGAACAATGGTCCCTTAAAAAATCAGTATAGTCCGTCTATAAAATTCTCAATAGAGCTCCCAAGTATAGAAAGTAATTATATCATGCCATTGTAAATACTCATTTGCAATGCTATAATAGTTAACAAAAATATGCCAAATTCCATAATTACGCAATGGGCTTTTTTATTTGAAAACCGTTTTAGAAAAGTCCCATCTTATTTTTTCAAATCTAACATTTATGGCTCAAAACTATGGTGTCTTCAGCCACAACCTCGGTAGAGGAATGCAATTATAGTTTGGGGGTAGGGATGCCAAATGGCCCATAAGCCACTGGCATTGGGAATGTTTATGATTTATAGTACGGCATATATGCTTTGACACATTTATACAGACTCGTGTCAATGTGTGGAATTTTTTTTGGGTAATTATTGTATGATGTACCTGATGATGTAGAAGTGGCATGTGGAGATCGCGGTTGCCCTCTGTAATGATTTGCCCGGAATCAGTCATGAATGAACTTCTTGTGCTTAAGAAGCTCACGAGCTCTGGAAGGTCCTCAAGCACCAAGGTTTGCAGTTGATGGAACAATACTACATCTCCATCTTCTATTCTGTCTTTTTCTTCTTTCACAACTATCGCACCCATGTTGTTGCATCTTTTTATTTCCAGTTTTTCAAGTAGTGAAAGGCCTCTGGCTATGGATGATGAGAAGACAAATCTTAATTTCTCACAATTGTTCAGCTTCAAAACTCTCAATTTTTTAAAGGATGTCGATGGAAGTTTGACGCGACATATTCCAAGTTCAAGTTCCAACAGATTTGGCAGTGGAAGTTGAATGCAAGTCCGGAGTTTGTTCTGTTGACTTTTTTCTTGGCTACTGCTGCTGCTCGCAAATTTAGAAGCCCAAATCACTTGTTCACATTCCCACAGTTCTAATATTTCCAATGAAGGACATTCCAAATTAGTATGCACCCCTTCCAAAATCCACTTGAGTTTTGGCAATCTAGCAAGTCTCATTTCAGTTAGTATGGGGAACTCAATATGTCTGGTTGTTCCATCTTCTCTCGCTACACTTTCTTCCGTCCTTGAACTTGGAGCTATTAAAACTTGTGGTTCTTTACCATTATGCCCCTCCATATTTCTAAATATAGTTTCTAATGAACGGCAGTCCCATATACACAGACGAGTCAGACGTTGCGTTAATATTGTTGTTGTACGAAAATTAGATTGAAAGATGTGCAACAACTTTTCACATCCACTAATCACCACATCTTGAATATTTTTGGAAAAAGAACTCGCGGCGACTTGATCATGCCATATAATTTCCAACTTATCCATGTCTTGAATGTGCAACTTCTTCAAGCTCGGAAACGAGAGCTGTAAAATATATTAGAACAGTGGTTAACACATACCCCATCCAACATATATAACAGAACCAATAAGAAATATATTTCATTTAAATAATTAAAAAGGAAAACTAAACAACTCATGATGAAGTAAGGATTGCGTATTCATCATGTATTCAGTTTGATATGTTTTGTTTGTTGGTAATAATAGTTCAACAACTTAATTTAATGTTTCCCGCAACGAGCCACTAATAATTGGGTCACCCCTTGTGGATTTAATTGGGACCTAAACAGTAACCTTTTTCATATAAAAATATAAATTTAAGTTATTTCAAAATTTTAATTAATGCATTAAAAATCATATAAGTAATTTATTCTCTAGAGATTCTAATTTTGTTATTAAATCAGTTGTAATACTAATAATTCTTTATATTTTCATTATCTAATTATTTCTTTATGAACTTGATATTCAGAATAATAATGAGATTTGAGTATTCTTTAACAATGATTAATATTGTAATTAAATCTATATTTTAGAAAGACTAATTAATTAAATTTATCAACTTAAGGAGAGAGGTCAAAATGATTTCGCAATATTAGGATGTAAAACTCTTCTACCTAAATAGGAAATGATATCTGTCAAATTCATTACAAACACGGACTTTCAGTTAAGATATCACAAACACAGATGATATATTTTACTATCTCCTTTTTTGGTAGTTGAATTAATTAAATTAAAGAGACGGAACTTGAATTCTATCATAATCGTAACTCTTTGTTTCCTGATTTTGAGCTGAAACATTTTTTTTCCTGGTTTCAGTACTCAACAAGCTAAACTGGGCCTTTTCCTTTTTTAATTTGTTTTTTTCTTGCTTCTTTCTCGGCTTTTGAATCTCTCGTGTAAAAATTCTATTTGGAGTTATGGTAGGCAAAGAGGGCTTAAAATAAAGAAATAACAAAATAAATTTAAAACTATTATTTTTATAATTTATCTAAACTGATAGATAATCTAATGTGACTGGCTAAAATAATAAAAAAAATACGTAAAAACTTTAAATAATGAAAGACAAGGAATATTCATATGCTTAATATGGGTGTATGTTTTTTTTTTTTTTTTAATAAACATGATATATAGAATATGGAGAATTGAATATTTTTTAGTAATTATTATATTATGGTTAAGTATACCATTTAAAGAGATTAATTAACTAAATTCATCAACTTAATTAAAGATATATCAAAATGATTTTATAATATTGGGCTGTAAAATTTTCATTCACTTTTAGGAAAATCTTAATAGAGCTAAATAATTTATAATTTCTTACCTCATCCACCAAGAAAAGGGGTTGTTTAATTGACATCTGAGAGTGCTGCCTCTCTTCAATTGTTTCTTCAAAGCTCACAAGTCCTGAAGCAAATACCTCAACTTTCTCGCATTCTTCAATTGACATCGTTTTCAACATCGGCCATTTTGAAATATGCACTCCCCTGTAAAAACACCCAAGTTTTGGTAACTTTGCAAGATTGAAAGAAGTTAATTGAGGGAACTCGAACACCAACGTGCTTCCCATTGCTTCTCCTCCTTCAGCCCCAACAATTTCCTCCAGTACCCCACAGTCATTAATTATAATGTTCTTCAATTGCTTAAGACATCCACCGACCGAGGCTGGAAACAAACTTTCAAGACTCGCACATTTCCAAGCAATTATTTCTTGTAGATTCTGAAAATTGAGTATTGTTTGGGAGTCTTTACTCCATACATGCTTTATTATGCGTAGACCACGTAGATTCAAATTTGTCAAATTAGGGAAGGCAACCTGCAAGATTAAGCCCCTTGTTTCAATTAATAAAAAAACAAAAAAAGCCCCTTGTTTCAATTAATAAAAAAACAAAAAAAGCCCCTTGTTTCAATTAATAAAAAAACAAAAAAAGCCACTTGTTTCAATTAAAGGCAGAGCAGGGAAAATTCATTTCTGGAGCTGCATGCATGTTTAGGCTGGTCCGAAACTACCTTAATTCAGATAATCTAATCATTACAAGTTTTTTCAAATTTTTAAACAAAATACAATACACATCTAACATTTTCAAATCTAAATATATATATTAAAAAATATATTTTGATAATATTTTAATCAACTTTTAATTTTCATCGCAACTATTCTCATCTCAATTTACTATTAAAAAAAAACAATCTCAATTCACTATTGAAACAATATTTTAGTGTCATATATAGCAACCTAGAATACATGTAATTAAAAGCACCATTAACAAATGAGTAGTGCTAAATGCTTTTTTTCTTCATTCATTTTTTATGTCTTTAAATATTTTAAAAAATCATAACATTAAAAAATATTTTCTTAATCATTAAATTAAAAAAAATTGTTGAACCCATCATCGACACCCAATTCTCGACCACTTTAGCCTTTTCCTTAACAAATCCATAAGAGAATCTATAGACATAGATTTACATAGAAATTTCAGATGGAAAATGATTCTTCCATATACAAAATGTACTGATAAAGTAGTGTACGGATTAGTGATTTTTAAAAAAATTAATTTTTATTTTTATTATTTAATTTTTTTAAAGAAATTATTCCCAAAAATGTTTTAATAAAAAAAAAAAACCAAAAAATATACACACATACCCTTTGAAGTACCTATTCTAGTTTGACGTAACGTCCTCCCATGTGGCAAAATAAAGAGGCTTCGCAAGTATGGTATAATTATTTAAAAAATCATTAATTAAATACGATATAGATATGAAAAGAATTAATTTTTTAGTAAAAAAATAATATTTATAATCTTAGAATATAGAAACATCATGCACTCATTTAAAAAAATTAATAAATATAAAATATATACGAAAATACTAATTTTTTAATAATAAATTTCACTCCTTAAATAAAAAATATGTAGCATTTCTTCAATCCATAATTATATCTAATATTACTCTTTTTAATAATCAATCTTTTTTTTAAATAATTGTATAATAGTTACAATACGGATCATTACTCCAAAATAAATGAATTGTGAATGAGCAGTTCTAATTCTGTAAATTTTTAGAGAGAGAGAGAGAGAGAGGCTGATTGGACCAACCGTCGGGAATTAAGTCCCCACTAATTTTGACAATGCACATGTGACAAAGCTTTTTATGTGTACTTCATATAACTCAAGGAAAAATTTCCACTACGATAATTTCCAGTACCAAAGCATATATATACCATACGATAATTGCATGCGCCTCTGTTAGGTTGTGGCGGAATGCAATTATAGTTTGGGGACAGGGATGCCAATTGGCCTACAAGCCACTGGCGTCGGAACTCGGGAATGTTTATGATTTATAGTACGGTATATATGCTTTGACACATTTCTACAAACTCGTGTGGATGTGTGGAATCTTTTGTGGGTAATTACTGTCTGATGTACCTGATGATGTAGAAGTGCCATGTGAAGCTCATGGTTGCCCTCTGCAATGATTTTCCTGCCATCAGTCGTGAATGAACTTCTTGTGCTTAAGAAGCTCACTAGCTTTGGAAGGTCCTCTAGCACCAAGGTTTGTAGTCGAGGGAACAATATTACATCTCCATCTTTTTCTTCTTTCACAACTATCGCACCCATGTTGTTGCATCTTTTTATTTCCAGTTTTTCAAGTAGTGAAAGGCCTCTGGCTATGGATGATGAGAAGACAAATCTTAATTTCTCACAATTTTCCAGCTTCAAAACTCTCAATTTTTTAAAGGACGTCGATGGAAGTTCGCCCTGACATATTTCTTCCAATTTAATCATATTACTGAGAATGAATGTCTCCAAGATAGGAAACACAACAACCAATGTGCTCAAGTTAACACTCATAACACCATTCAAATGAAGAATTTCCATTCTCTTCAATGGCATTTTGTTCCAAAACTCTGATTGAATGCTTGAGTTCAGCTTGAGTTTTAGTGTTCTTGAGGATTGAACACTGTCAGACCAGTGCCAGACATCTCCTATGCATATCTTGTATCTCTCCAACTTTTCGAAATTGAAGTCTTTCGGTAGTTTGCTGACATCTGGAATTTGTATCTCTAAAGTGTTAAGATTTGACAAATGCTTTAGCTCAGTAAGGCTGGCATTTTTTCTTTCATCATTGAGACCCTCAACCTCCCATTGCACAATGCTGTTTCCCATATACAACTCTTCTAATTTGACCCAGCTTGATATGACGTTTGGAGGAATCATCTCAAGTTTGGAGCAATTGCTCAAATCTAACATCTGCAAACGAACCAACGACCCTATTTCTCTTGGTAATTTTGAAATTTTAGAGTGAAGAAGACTAAGAACAACTAAATTCTTGAGTTCTCCAATACCAGATATGTCTTCCAACATACAACGATCCAAACATAATGTTTGTAGGTTTCTAAGGACAAGAAGAGACGAAGGAAGTGATGGAAGTCGCATCTCTGTCAAATCCAAAACTTTGAGCTTTTCCATTCCTTGAAACAAAGTGGTCGGTATTTGCAAAGAACTTTTAGAAGAAATGAGGAAGAATATTAATTCGGGACATTCCATTTCGTTGGGAGGTTGATCAAAAGTAGAGAACGCCTGGCATCTTTTGAGTGCATCCACATCCGGCCATTCTTTTAGCCCACCTTCATCTCTCATGACAAACATATTATTATCCTTCGATGCAATTATTGTAGCGACATCACGAACAAGATCATGCATACAAAATCCATCGGACCGTTCTAGCAGTAGACAAGAGTCCTTTAGTTCACGAAGTCGTCTATCTAGCCTGTCTCTGGCTTCTTCTAATGTATAAATTCCTTGAAATAAACCCCAACCATAAGAGTATTTCAACAAGTCGCGATAGGAAAGGAAGTAAGGCAACAGAGCACAAAGCAAAAAGAGGGATTTTAGCTCCTGAGATTCAAGATTGTTATAACTCACCTCTATTGGATAATATATGGTTTTCAACATCATCTCTGTGATGTGTTCGGGAGCCGGTCTTTTTAGTTGACGCAGGGTATCCCTCCATTCACTTAAACTCTTATTTTTTAATGCCGTTGAAACTGTTACAAGTGCAATAGGAAGACCTGCACACTTTTTAGCTATCTCAGTTGCAATGCCTCTCACTTCAGGGTGATCTTTGAAAGAATCACCCGCAATCTTCTCAATTAAGTTACATGCTTCTGCTTCCAGTAAAATTTTAAGTTCAATATCTTTTTGGGTGCGCATGTTACAAACTAATACATCATGATCTCTGGATGTCATTACTACTTTGCATCCTTCGGAAGGAATTCCTATTTCCTGTAAATCAAGTTCCTTCCATATATCATCCAGGATAACAAGTATCTTCTTGTCCTTTGATGATAGCCTCTGTTTCAGCTTACTTGCTCTCCCTTCTTCATCAGTTTGTTGATCAAAATTTAGACCTAGCGTGAATGCAATCCTTCCTTGAATTCGCTTTACATCTGGGCTGGCTGTCACAACTGCCATAACCACCTCATTGAATAACTTTTCTTCCATGGCTTGTCTGGCAATTTCTTTCATCAGAGTACTCTTTCCAACTCCAGGCATCCCCCACACCCCGATCTTGTCGATATCAGCATTTCCCAATGCCTCCATAATCTCCTTCACCGCTGTCATTCTCGACTCCATGGCCATGTAATCCATTGTTCTTGTCGTCTCCATTCCTTCTGGAGGAGGACGATACGAAACTTTTTCAAAGTTTCCATTTTTATGATATTCGTCAAGAAGTTTGTCAATATTTTCCACCATCTTCTTTGCTTCCCGACTTAATTGATGTCGATGTTTCAAGTTTAGGCATGCCGAATTAGAGCTCCTGTTACCTGCTTTTGCTTCGATTTCATTAAGTTTCGTGGTGGCCTCATCTACCTTTTCCAACCACGTTTGAACATGACCTTCAATTTCCTCGCCGTTTCTTGAAGCAGAATCAACCGAGTGTTGCACCTTGTTCTTAAAATTCCGCAAACGCTCTTCCTGATTCTTCAGATTCTCCATGTTGCTGTCGTAGTGAAATGAATAGCATAGCCACTGTCCAACACGTGCAAAAGTGTACCCTACTATTTTCTCTGCAATTGGATTATTAACGATCTCCATTCTTGTTCCAGTGGTTTTTTGCCCGCCCTATTTCCTTTATTTTTTATTTTTTTTGGATTTACGTGCAAGTAGAAAAGCAACCAAATAAAGATAGATCGGACTTTGGCAGTGAGAGTAGTTCAGAGGCAAAATGAGTCCAACAGCCTAAGGAGGGGCGCGGCTTTCATTCCACAAGATGATGAGTGAATATTAGTAGCAAGCAATACACCTTCAGGAAGAACAGAGAAATGATGCAGTCACCCAAAGTTGGTGACAGATCCTCCAGGCAGTACGTTGTGTGCTGCGCATTCAAATTTGTGTACACATTAGGAGCTGGTAAGATTATTAAAGTCGTCACTACAATAACTTTTGAAAACCAAATTGGAAATATGACTGACTGATAATGGTGGAAAAAGCAAACCTTTTACAACCAATAAATAAAATGAGACAGAGAGAGAGAATATAAAAATAAAAAAAAAGCATGAAAGACGAGAAATGATAACGACCCACCAAATTAAGGTCTATTTCGACAACGAAAGTATGTCAATTTATCTTATTTAATCCTTATAATAGTTTTAAATTTTTAAACAAAATAATATTTTATTTAAAGTTTATCTTATTTTATCTTATCTTGACTCACTTTTTAAACTAAACCAAAATGAGTTTTGATTTGATTTTTCACTGTCACAAGTCGTTGGTGTCCATCGGTGGCATCGTTGTGGCCCTAGTGGGTGTCATGCTATTTTACTTATCATCTTAGCTCACATCACACAATATACATAATTTTTTTTTTCTTACAAAATTAGTTTATGAAAAATTAAAAAAATTAAAAAAAATAATTTAAAAATATAAAAATAAATGTGGTGTGTGGAGATGATCTTTTTTCTTATAAAAAATTTTACTACTCATCATCTCCACACACTACACACCATACTTTTACTATTTTTTTTATTTTTTAAAATTTTTTTCTAATATCTAAAAAATAGTTCTAATTTTTTCTATAATTTCTCATATATAAAGATATAAAGTATATATATATATATTCACTAAATTGTTATTCGTTTGTCTCTATAATTTTTTTCACCTTTACTTATGAAGCAAATATATCGCATTTTTTGGCTGATTTTTTTCGAGGACTATATTTTAAGAATCCATCGCTTTGACCTGAAATGTCCAATCATAAATGATAAAAAAGTTATGTTTTTTTATTATAACTTTTTGAAATTATGATAAAAAAAATATAGCTTATAATTTTAAGATTATAACTTATAATTTAAGTAATAAATTTTATTATTAAAAAATTATTTATTGTTTGATAATTATATATTTAAAACACTTTCAAATTTGTTAAGTTTGTTTGAAAACAAATTAAGAAAGTATTTTTTGCTGTAAAAATTACAATTATTTAAATATTTAACGATTATAATCGTATCTTTAAAAGTTTGAAAGTTATAATTATTTAAAAATTTAATAAATATTTTCGTCCATTAACATTTTTTTTAAACTCGAATTACGTTCGACATTATTTAAAAAAATACGTTTGAGGAAAATCATCAAAATGATACTTTCCCTCAAACGTACCTTTTAGTTTATTTAAAATTAAAAGTACTTTAATATATAATATCTAAACAATTTAATTTTTTTATTAAAAAAATTTTAAAACTATTTAAACACTTTTTAAGATTCTTACTTCAACCGCAAACAATCCCAAAGTCTAGAGATCCGTTAGGAAAGCTCTTAGAAAGAAACTCATAAACGTAATCATCATTCCTAACTAGCTGAAGTAATAATACTCTTATTAATATATAATTGCATACTTTAATATATACTGTATTTAGTATGGCTCTATTTTTTTTTATGATAGTATTAATTTTTGTAATTCTTTTAAGAGTTCTTCTTCTTCTTCTTCCAAACTCTACAATGAAGTCTGAAGAGATATATCGTGTGCGGATATAGAACCTACCTACGAGATTTCAAACCTTATTGCTATTTTGGTGGGTCTCATGACACACTTATCAAAGTAGAATATCTATGAAAACTTATCAGATTATAATCAAACAAGAAACGTTCACAACATACATACAACATAGCCTGTTGGGATGCAGAACAGGTAAAATCTTCATTAAACGCTCCAACTCAGGACCAAGCATAAAGACGTGCAGAAGTGAGAAGCATTTACAAAGTAGATGTTACTCATACCGAGTTATCAGCTGATCCCTTGACCAAGCATAAAATCACACAGTGTTGTCCGGTGCTTGTAGAAAAAGATTCCACGATCCAATCTAAAATAGAGAGAGAGAGAGAGAGTGAGTGAGAGAGAGAGAGAGAGAGAGAGAAGAGTCTGAGAGTTCTAAAGAGAATAGGGAGGGGTTCGAGCGAGAGAGAAGGGGGATGCACAAATTATTGGGTGATATATAATATATTTAGCAAAACCGACGTCGTTTTTTATATAACAATCAGGTATCGGTTAAATATCAGATTATACGTGGAATGGTTCAGTTATAACTTATAATACGATTAGTTCTGTTTCCGATTTAAAGCCTAAACAGGTCGGGTTGAAAAAAGCAGAGAAGGTCGGGTTGAAAAAATAGAGAAGGTCGGGTAAGCGGCTTTTTTTGTTCATCTGATTAATACATAGTAAGAAAGTAGAGCATTACTAAATATAGTATTAAAATATACAAATCCTTAACAAATATGATAATGTGATCGAATGATGGTTATCGACTCTTATAATGTGTAAAACTTTAAACTCTCTTTACTCTTTAATTTATATTTATGCTTTTAATTTCTCGAAGGGAATACATGATTAGGATAAAACTGTGGAATTAAAAATGGTTGGTGAAACACGTTATGAAAGTCGATCAAATTAATGAAGATAGGCACAAGAACAGTAAATCGAATATGACATTGATGTTGTATGCAAAGAGGGTGGATCGAGAGTAGGGGTGTAACTGGTCCGGTTCGATTCGGTTTTGGATAAAATCTTGGACCGAACCGATATGACCAGTTTTGTATTTTTCAAAACCGATTAAGCATCGGTTACCCTCCTAAACCGGTAGTTTCGGTTTTACCGATTTCTTGTTTGATTCGGTCCGGTTTTTTCGATTTTTTTAAAATGTAAATTTGACATTAGTATAATATTAGACTAATCGTATTAATATTAAACTATTAGTATAGTTATATATTAGTATAGCTATATAATACATGATCAATTATATTTTTATTTTTAAGATTAAATATTTATTTTATAATAACATTATCTTATATATAATTATATTAATAGCATATGATCAAATAAATTACAAATGTTTATATTTAAGATTAATATTTTATGTTATAATTTATAAATTATAATATATAATTATATTATATATATATAAATTTCATATATAATTATAATTTTATATAAAACTTATATATAGAGCAAAACAAAACAAGCTTATAAGTCGTTTAAAAGCAAATTAGGCAAAGGACAGGGGGAACAAAGAAAGAATATGAAAACAAGAGAGAGATCTCGGTCTTTTTTTTTTTTTTTTTTGAAAAGACAGAGATCTCAGTCTTGGGGAGTCTTGTATAATAAAATCAGATGGCGAGATGACCATGCATAGAGTTCGAAGATTTTTCGTCAATTCTAGGTCATTCCGGCCCCTTCAATCCAGAGTAGCTGTGAAGATGCAGAAATCAAGATAAAGATAAGTGAGAAGTAAATGAAAGATGACAATAAGGCTATCAGATAAAAAGGACGGATCGTTAATATCGAAGAAAAAGCAGGTAGAGCCAGTCGAATCTCTTTTAGTTTTAAAGTAGTGATACACATAATATATTCTATACCATATTATACAATAAAATTATAAAATAAAAATATTTTTATAAAATATTATTATTTTTATAAAATATTTTATAAAAATATTCTTCATTTTATAATATTATTATACAATATATTATATAATATATTATGTATAAATTATTTTCCTTATTTTATGTAGCTCATGCATGTGCATGCTATCAAAAAGTAAGATACAGTGAAAAAGTAAGACACAGTGACAGATGGCCATAAATGATATTAAGGACCCACCAAACTGAAAAGCTGCGTTTTGATTTAATTTTCACTGTAACACTCCGTACGTGGGTGGGTATCCATCAGTGGGCAGTCTCCTTTGACCGATTAGCTAAATAATCAATCTTCTTTCGTATTTGATCAATTGTCCAAATTTTGCAAAAATTACCTTGCATTCCATTCACTATTTTCCTCCTACTCCGTTGAATAGTTTGGAGAATCATCGGAATGAAATGAAAATTTAATATAATATTAATATAATATTAATTTTATTTTAAAATTTTTAAAAAATTAAATTATTTACTATATTTTATTTAAAAATTTGATAAAACTATAATAATTAGATGAATTAAGTTAAGATCAACTCATTATCAAAATTAGAACATGTTTGAGATTGAGTTTGAAAGTTTAAAAAATTCTTTTAACTGTTTTAAAGCTTTTTTTTTATAAATGATATGTTTAGTAAATCTATAAAAAGTATTTTAATCACCTAAAAAAGTTAAAAGTCTATTTTTTTAAAATGTACCAAATTGAAACTTTTATCAGAAAATTTCTCCTCCTAACTGTAAATTTTTACAAAATTAATATAACTAACTGCAAAATTACCTTGCATTCCATTCTCTATTTTCCTCTACACCATTGAATAGTTTGGAGAATCACTGAAATGAAAGGAAAGTTTAATAAAATATTATTATAATATTAATTTTATTTTAAAATTTATAAAATTTATTATATTTTACGTAAAAATTTGATAAAGTTATAATAATTAGATAAATTAAGTTAAGATCAACTTATTATCCAAATAAATCCTTAAACATTTCTTTTTTTTAAATGAGTGCTCATTTAAACTTGTTATAAGTTTTTGTTTTAAATAGAAAAAAATTTTATTTATCATCTCTATATTATATATCATAAATCTTTCCTCTTAATCCGCAGATTGGGAAAATCTTCTTAAATTAAAAGGTCTATTTCGGATTATGTGTTTTAAAAAATATTTAAATAGTCTTAAAAGTTGTTTAATATAAAAATTAGATTTTTAGGAGTTACATATTTAAATATTTTTTAATCTTAAATAAACTAAAAATTAAGAATTTTTCTCGATAGTGCTTAATGTAATTCAAATTTTTAAAACAAAACTGTCTGTAGATTTTATACAATTTTTAGATAATTATAATTTTAAAATTTTAAAAATATAATCATAAAGTTTTCTTGCAAAAAGTTTTTGGGGTGCAAAAAGTTTTTGGGGGACACGGCCCCAACCAAACTGCACGTGCATGATTCCGCCCGTGAGTGAAATGTAAATCAAAGAGGACGATAATGCTGTCCGATAAAATGGATGGATCGATAATTATACCGGAAGAAAAAGGAGGTAGAGCCAGTCGAATCTCATTATCTTTATCTGGCTCATGCATGTGCATCGCTGTCAAAAAGAAAGACACAGTGAAAAAGACAAAAAAACAAAAGCTGAAAAAAAAGCATTTATGACAGATGGTCATAAATGATTAACTACCAACCGAACTGAAAAACTGCGTTTTCATTTATTTTTCACTGTCACAGTCCGTACGTGGGTGGGTATCCATCGGTGGGCAGTCTTCTTTGACAAATTAGCTATAAATAATCAATCTCTTATAGTACTAGTATTCACTTGATTAAATATATTTTTAAAATTTAATTAATATTATATTTTTTTATATTTATATATTTTATTTAAATTTAATTTTTATATTAGATTAATTATTTACTCTATCTATAATAATAAAATATTATTAAATTAATATTTTTTTTATTTAATTTATTTGTATCATATTTTATAATTCTATCAATTTAATATTAATAATAATTATATTATAATTAAATTAATATTAAAAAAATCAAAATTTTATAAGTCATTTAATACTAATAACAAAAAATATTTGATTAAACTCATCAAAAATTCTATCTAAATTTCTTAATTACAAACCAAATAATATTTTTATTAGAGTGAAAAATTAATATTTTAATATTTATTTGGAATGAAAAATTATTATTTTAACTTTTGGTGAATCAATTTGATTTTTCAAATTTGACTAATCACTGTAGCTAACATTCAAATTGTTTTAGACTTAAATTTGATCAATTGTCCAAATTTTGCAAAAATTACCTTGCATTCCATTCACTATTTTCCTCCTACTCCATTGAATAATTTGGAGAATGATTGAAATAAATGGATGTTTAATAAAATATTATTATAATATTTATTTTATTTTAAAATTTAAAAAAATTAAATTATTTATTACATTTTATTTTAAAATTTAATAAAATTATAATTATTAAATAAATTAAATTAAGATCAACTTATTATCTAAATAAATCTTTAAGCATCTCTTCTTTTTAATGAGTGCTCATTTAGACTTGGTAGAAGTTTTTGTTTTAAGATAAAAAAAAAAAAAAAATTCTATTTATCATTTTTATACCAAACACCTTAAGGCTTTTCTATTAATCCGCAGGTTTGGAAAAAAAAATTTGAATTAAAAGGTTTGTTTGGGATTATGTTAAGAGTTCTAAAGAATATTTAAATAGTTTTAAAAGATCTTTAATATAAAATTAGGTTTTTGGGATTATATATTAAAATATTTTTTAAACTCAAATAAACTAAAAATTATGTGTTTTTTTGGATAGTATTGAGCATAATTCAATTTAAAAAAAAAACTATTAATGGACTAAAATACTCGTATAGCTTTTAAATAATTACAACTTTAAATTTTTAAAAATATGGTCATAATATTTGAAAAATCAAATAATCTTTATTTTTTAAACACTTTTTTATTTTTTTTAAACAAATATAACATATTTGAAAATATTTTGACGATATGGTTATCAAATAATAAATAACTTTTTAATAGTATAACTTAAGCTATAAATTCAGAAGATATAAGCTATATGTTATATTTCCTACCGTAATTTCAAATATGCACAAAATGGTCTTGAAAATATAAACAGTCGAAAGATTAAAACCTTAGATTTCCTCTCTCAATTTATATTTGTGTTTTTATTTTTTTTAATAAACTTGGTGCCACATCAAGAAGAAAAAGATAATAGTATAAATTATGAGCATAATAACAGTACTCATATAACTAAAAAATGCTAGTTTGTCTCTGATTTTGTCCATGAATTTGATTGCTTGTGTGTTTTAATTTTTAATTTTTTTATTAATTTTAAAGCAACCTAATTATCCATCATAATATAGCATTGTTTACAAAAAATATTTTCTGAAAAATCTGAACATAATATAACCTTGTTTATTAAAGAAATTTTTAAAAAATTTTAACAAAACTTTGTTGATTATTTATGAATAAAATATGAATTTAATGGGTCAATAATGACTCGTCAACTTTAAAAATTTATTTAGAATTACTGTAACTTAAAATCTAAATTAAAATTTTTAAACTAGTCCAATATAAATCATTTATAGAAAATTTAATTAACATTTAACTATTACAATGCGAATACTCAAAGCATCCCATTTTGAAAGTTGAACGGAAATTTCAAGTCATTTCTCTACAAATATTGGCTATCCAAAATTCAAATTGGGTAGGTGGTCAAGTCGTCGCAGATCATGAAAGTTGTGACAACAACAGTGCAGCCCCATCCAATCAACCGGCATTGAAAAGCCAAGCGGGTTAAGATAAAATTGTAGAAGCATTATTGCCAGATGTGCCAGATGGGTAGGCTGAAAAACTGCGTTTTGATTTTATTTTTCACTTGTCACAGTCCGTACGTGGGTGGGTATCCATCGGTGGGCAGTCTCCTTTGACAGATTTGCTAAATAATGAATCTCATTATTAACATTGGTAGAGTTATAAAAAGTGATAAAAATAAATTAAATAAAAAAATTATTAAATTAATAATATTATATTATTATATAGATAGTGAATGAATAATTTAATATAAAAATTGAATTTAAATAAAATAGAAAAAAAGAATGTGATATGAATTAAATTTTCAGGATGAATTTGGAAAGAGATGCTCTGAGTAAAAATTAAGGGTGATGCTACTCTCTCTCCGGAAGCACAACTCTATCATATTGTTGGTTGTTTTTATTTTATTTTATTTTATTTTTTACATTTTTAATATATTTTTATATTTTTTAAAAAAAATATATATCAATATATTTAAAATTATTTCTTTAATTACTAAACTAAAAAATATATATATATTTTGCACACACTTGAGCGGTCAAATAAGCGGCAAAATAGCATTTTTGGAAAATTAATTCAAAGATGACAATAACGCTGTCAGATAAAAAGGATGGATCCATAATAATACCAAAAGAAAAAGCAGGTATAGCCAGTCGAATCTCATCTTTATCTGACTCATGCATCTGCATCGCTATGAAAAAGTAAGACACAGTGAAAAAGACAAAAAACAAAAGCTGAAAAAGAAGCATTATGACAGATGGCCAGTTTGAAAACAAAAAATCTTTATCATTTCTTATTATTCATTTATATTTTATATTTTATTTTTTTTATTTTTTTTTATCAAATATTTTTTATATAAATAGTAAATAAAAAATCTAAAATATTTTTAAAAAATAAATTCAAAAATAAATTTTTAAAAAATATTAAAATATATAAAATGTGAAGTATAGATAAATAATAAAAAATTATTTAGTAAAACCCGTTTGAAAAACTGCGTTTTCATTTATTTTTCACTGTCACAGACTCACAGTCCGTACGGGGTGGGTATCATCGGTGGGCAGTCTGCTTTGACAGATTAGCTAAATAATCAATCTTCTTTCTTATTTGATCAATTGTCCAAATTTTGCAAAAATTACCTTGCATTCCATTCACTATTTTCCTCCTGGGTTTTCTTACAGAATTTCTTATTATTTATTCCTATTCTATACTTTATATTTTATATTTTTTTAATATTTTTTAAATATTTTTTTGAATTTATTTTTTTTAGAATATTTTAAATTTTTTATTTACTACTCATATAAAAAAAATTTGATAAAAAAAATTTTTAAAAAATATAGAGTGTGAAATATGGATAAATAATAAAAAGTTGTGAAGATTTTTTGTTTCCTCCTACTCCATTGAATAGTTTGGAGAAATGAAATAAAAACTTAATAAAATATTATTATAATATTAATTTTATTTCAGAATTTAAAAAAATTAAATTATTTATTATATTTTATTTAAAAATTAGATAAAACTAGAAATAATTAAATGAATTGAGTTGATCAATTCATTATTTAAATTAGTCCTTAAGCATTCTTTCTTTAAAACGATGAGTGCTCATTTGGACTTGTTAGAAGTTGTTGTTTTAAATATAAAAAAATTATATTTATCATTTCTATACCGTATATTATAAGGCTTTCCTCTTCATCAGCAAGTTGGGAAAATCTTCTTAAATTAAAAGGTCTGTATGGGATTATATCAAGAGTCTTAAAAAAATATTTATAATGTATATTCGTTGTTTGTTTCTTTTAAAATTCATCATTTTATTCTAGGACCCTTTTCTAAGAATATCTAGAATTGTTGAGAGTGGAGGCTCCATTCCCATATGCAAGACAGTAAGTAGTGAACAACAATTTAAATCCAAAATGGAAATCCCTATGCCTGAGTATGCAGCAGTTTGGAAGTAGCGTAAATATATTTTTTTAACAATTATATTTATCCAACGGATATATTTTTTTAACGATTATATTTTTTCAATGGTTATATTATTTTACTATAAAATATAATATTTCCTTAACAATTTCATTCACTTCAATTCAAGTGAATATTTTAATCTAAAAAAATTATTTGACTAACTCATTTGGCTCAACATATCTTACACTTTAACTATTCTTCGACTATAATTTAATTTTGTTGAGCCCATAACTAATGCTCTTATGTTCTTATGTGGCAAACATTTGCAGCAGAATGCAATGAGAGGATGGATCTCTGCTTTATGTTATAGCCAACTTCATTATAAGTCAAAATTCAAATCAAGGTGAGGCCACTGCAATGTACACATGCATTAAGGAAGCAAAGGCTCAGCATATTAGAAAAATCACTATTGGGACTCCCAAGTGGCAATAGGTGCGGTTGAGGCACTTGAAAAAAAATGCAGACCGGATCATAGAACCTATAGCCAGAGACACAAGAATCCTGTTATAATCTTTTGATAGTTTGGAACATTAGGAAAATACAGTGGCAGCAAATTGCCTGTAGACTCAAGCAGTGGCAGCAACCTTGAGTTCACATTTCCAAATCATTTTTTCTTTTCATTACCTCAACCTTGAAGGCGACTTTAACTTTCTAATTTACCTCAAGCTTACCTAAAGTCAATGAAACCTATCAAACAAGTAAAATTTTGTGGAGCCAAGCCTCTTCTAGTTCCACCCTTACATATTTCCATGACTAGGATATTTTACATAAACCTATCAAACAATTTTAAATATATTGATAATTTTTTTATTTTTTAAATATATTTAAATATATTAAAAAATAAAATAAAATAAAATAAAAATTTTACACTGAACGGTACAAAATTCGAACGGCAGAATAGTCCACCCAAAACAAAAACTGAAAAGAGAGATTATGACAGATGGTCATAAATGATTAAGGACCCACCAAACTAAAAAACTGCGTTTTTCATTTATTTTTTACTGTCACAGTCCGTACGTGGTGGGTATCATCCAAAAACTGCGTTGTCATTTATTGAGAAACATTAATTTATCCTCTCAACTTGACTACTCAAGTTGATCGTTTGGAAAAAGAAAAATTTTTTTATTTTTTTTATTTTTTAATGATTAAAAAAATAATTTTAAGTGTATTGAAATTTTTTTTATATTTTTTAAAAATCTTAAAATGTATTAAAAAAATGAAAAGAAAAAAAAAAAAAAATTACCGCCCAGCGGTAAGGGTGCAGAGTAGCCCCACTCGTCATTTATTATACCCACCCAAAAACTGCGTTGTGATTTATTTTTCACTGTCTCAGTCCGTACGTGGTTGGTGGATATCCATCAACCTTGCGTTGTCATTTATTATATCCACCCAAAAACTGCGTCGTGATTTATTTTTCACTGTCACAGTCCGTACGTGAGTGGGTGGGTATCCATCGGTGGGCAGTCTCCTTTAAAAATTCTGAATACAAGGTTTACATTTTTATACATCACTTAAAAATATAAAAATATGTAATTATCTTATTTTAAC
>QEOT01009060.1:99826-181526 GCA_003123785.1 Pterocarya stenoptera | reverse complement strand
CTTGGGATAAAGACGGTGCTACAGTCCACCGAAATCACCACTGAATAGGTTAAAAGGTTTTTTTTTTTTTTTTTCAAACACTTTTTTAAATTTATTAAATATTTTTTAATAAAAATAAAAAATTAAAATTCATTTTAAAATAATTACTTAACAATTAAGTAAAAATAAATAAAAATAAAAAAATGCAATCGGTGGCCCCTTTCGGTGACGACCTTCTGTGAAAAAAGCATTTTCCTCCGGACAAAATTGTGGTATTAACCGCTGGCTCTAGTGTGTGTTTTTTATGTGTATTTTTTTAATTTTTTTTATATAGATATTTTTAATAATTTTTAATATTTTAAAAAAATAAAAAAAATTCACAATATCATTAAAAAATACTTTCTTAATCACGAAGTAAAATAAAAAAAATTAAGGAAGTATTTTTAATGATTTTCTTTTTACTTCGTGATTAAGGAAGTATTTTTTAATAATATCGTAATTTTTTTTATTTTTTTAAATATTTAAAATTGTTAAAAACATCTATATAAAAAAAGAATTAAAAAAATACACATAAAAATAGGTACTAGAGCCAACGGGAGCTACCAGTGGTGGCTCTAGCACCACTCTTGGGATAAAGACGGTGCTACAGTCCACCGAAATCACCACTGAATAGGTTAAAAGGTTTTTTTTTTTTTTTCTCAAACACTTTTTTAAATTTATTAAATATTTTTTAATAAAAATAAAAAATTAAAATTCATTTTAAAATAATTACTTAACAATTAAGTAAAAATAAATAAAAATAAAAAAATGCAATCGGTGGGCCCTTTCGGTGACGACCTTCTGTGAAAAAAGCATTTTCCTCCGGATAAAAATGTGGTATTAAAAATTTTCGGCGGAACAAATTATGAAAGTCGATCATAGGAAGTTAGGAACTACAATAATGTTTTATCCAATATTATTTTATTATTATTATATTTTTTATATAAAATATAATAAATAATTTAACTTTTTTAAAATTTAAATTAATAATAATAAAAAATAATATTTTATTTAATTTTTAATTTTTATTTTAAATTATAATGATTAAATTAGATAAAATAAAATGAATTGAAAAGTATTATAAAAATAAACTATGCAAATAAAGGAAAGAAGAATCAGAGTGCTCCGAGATTGGTTTTTGGTTTTTAGAGAATGCTACGGAAGTTATTGTAGAGAGTTTTGGGGGAAGGAGAGTTTGTATTAAACTCTATTCATAGTAGATTTTGCATCCACGACCAATAGACGTAAGTCTCAATACTAAGTGCATGTTTGAGATTGTGGTGAGCTTATAGTTTTAGGACTTATAATTTATAACTTAAATAATAAATTTTATACTTCAAAAGTTGTTTATTGTTTGATAAACTTATATCTAAAATACTTTTTAAGTTAGTTATATTAATTTTTAAAAAATATATAGTTATCTATAGGAGCTTTTCGATAAAAGCTTCAATTTAATACTTTTTAAAAAAGTAGACTTTCAATTTTTAAGTGATTAAAACGCTTTTTATAAATTTATCAAATATATCTTTTTTTTAAAAAAAATTTTAAACAGTTAAAAGTACTTTTTAAACTTTTAAATTCAATCCCAAACCTGCTCTAAACCATGTAAACGCTTACCTTCTTTACTACTAATAATTTATCATTAAACAAACCATGCATGAGCATTGTAGCCCACCACTACCAAGGATCACCACCTAAATTGAGAGTCATCCCACCATACTATTGAGGGCAAAAACAAAATTAATAAAAATTATTAAAAACCATAACAAAAAAGTACAACAGAACCGCCGCTTCTGAGCGATCAAGCCATTTTTCCTCAAATAATAGTCTTCCACTTGCATGCTGCCACCTCTGAAATTACACTAAGCTCAAATTACACTCGATCGCATGGGAAAGAAAAGGACAAACAAGAGATTACCTTACATTCCATTCACTATTTTCATCCTACTCCGTTGAATAGTTTTGAGAAATGATTGAAATGAAATGAAAGTTTAATAAAATATTATAATAATATTAATTTTATTTTAAAATTTATAAAAATTAAATTATTTATTATATTTTATTTAAAAATTTGATAAAATTATAATAATTAAATGAATTGATTCATTATTCAAATAAATCCTTAAGCATTCGTTCTTTTTAATGAGTGCTCATTTAGCCTTGTTAGAAATTTTTGTTTTAAATAAGAAAATTTTTTATTTATCATCCTTACATCATACACCATAAGACTTTCCTCTTAATTCGTGGGTTAAGATAATCTTCTTAAGTTAAAAGGTCTATTTGGGATTATGTTAAGAGTCTTAAAAAATTATTTAAATAGTCTTAAGAGCCATTTAATATAAAAATTAGGTTTTTTGGGGTTACATATTAAAATACTTTTTAATCCCAAATAAGCTATAAACTATATATTTTTTTGGATAGTGCTGAACGTAATTTAAATTAAAAAAAAAATGTCAATGGACTAAAATACTGATATAGCTTTTAGATAATTACAACTTTAAATTTTCAAAAATATGGTTATAATTTTTGAAAAATCAAATAATCATCATTTCTACCTTAGAAAGCAATTTTTAAATTTTTTTTCAAACAATTATAACATGTTTGAAAGTGCTTTGACCATATAGTTACCAAACAATAAATAATTTTTTAATAATATAACTTAAGTTATAAATTATAAACCCAAAAAATATAAGCTATATGTTATATTTCCTACCGCAATCTCAAACATGTACAAAATGGTACTTGAAAATATAAAAAAATTGAAAGATTAAAATCTTAGATTTCTTCTCTTCTTTTATGTTTGTGTTTTTAATTTTTTTAATAAACTACGTGCCACGTCAAGAAAAAATGATAATAGCATAAATTAGAAGGCATAATAGCATTACTCGTATAATTAAAAATACTAGTTTGTCCTTAATTTTGTCCATGAATTTGATTACTTGTGTATTTTAATTTTTAATTTTTTTATTATTTTAAAATCAACCTAATTATCCAACGTAATATAACTTTGTTTACAAAAACATATTTCCTAAAAAATGACATAATATACCCTTATTTACTAAAGAAAGTTTTAAAATTTTTTTAATAAAAATTTGTTGATTATTTATAAATAAATTATAGATTTAATTAATGAATACTGACTCTCTAACTTTAAAAATTTCTTTAGAATAATTTCTATACAAGTTGAACAAAAATTTCAAGTTATTTCTGTACAAGTCGTGGCTATCCAAAACCCAAAGGAAAATGATAGCCCCACCGTTCTCCCTTCTCGCTGTAGCGTCCCGCTTGATGTGGCATCCAGGTGGCATGATTTAATTGATTAAAAATTTTCTGCATTTCGTCTTCTTCAAGCCACCCTTCAGTCCCGAAAACCCTCTTCTCTCTCCCTGCATTTTGGTCTGGGTCAAGCCATCTCCTCCCTCCCGAAAACGCTCTCCCCTTTCCCTGCATTTCGTGTTCTTCAAGCCATGCAGATCTCTCACCTGAAATCAAAGCTCACCACCAACCCATCACCACCGAAGCCCCTCACCTGCCCCCATGGTAATAAATTCCTGATTTCTTCTACTAAATAATTCTCTACATTTGAAAAATAAATAAATGGGCATTTGTCGATCAGATCCATCCCCGTTTTTCCTATCCATCCCTATTTTTCTCCGCTTTCTACACAACCAAACAAACCATGCAAAATTAAAAAATAACAGAGGTAGTTTAGTTTGAGGAAGAAGGAAAGAAATCTACCTCTCGGATTGGAGGTCGGACAGACGACAGCCGCAGCAAAGAACGCCGGAAATGGGTCTCTTGTGCCGTGCGGACTGGTACCGGTGCCGGATGAGATCTGTTAGGGAGGGGTTTGGGGTTATTTTTTACAGGGAAGAAGTAGATGAAAGTTTAAAAAAAAAAAAAAAAAGAAAAAAAAAAAGAAAGAAAGAAGAATATGATGATGAAAAAGAAGGAGAGGCAATGTGGCATTCCAAATTGGGTATGTGGTCAAGTCGTCGCAGATCATGAAAGCGTTGTGACCAGTGAAAACAACAGTGTAGCCCTATCAAATCAACCGGCAATTGAAAAGCCAATGGATTGAGATAAGAGCAGTGCTAGGGACACCGCTCCGGCTCCCGCTTGGTCTCCCGCTAACACATAATTTATGTGTTTTTTTTTTTTCATTTTCAACATATATTTTTTTAATATTTTTTAAAAATAAAAAAAATTACATCTTTATTAAAAATTATTTTCTTAATCAAGAAATAAAAAAAATAAAATAAAAAATAAAAATAAAAATCCCAGCGGGACTGGGAGCTGGAGTGAGAGCGGGGTACGTATCATTTCCCTTGGGATAAAGACGGTGCTACAGTATACCGAAATCACCACTGAATAGGCTAAAAGGTTTTTTTTTTTTTTTTTTCAAACACTTTTTTAAATTTATTAAATATTTTTTAATAAAAATAAAAAATTAAAATTTATTTTAAAATAATTACTTAACAATTAAGTAAAAATAAATAAAAATAAAACAATGCAATCGGTGGCCCCTTTCGGTGACGACCTTTTGTGAAAAAAGCATTTTCCTCCGGTTAAAATTGTGGTATTAAAAATTGTCGGCGGAACAAATTATGAAAGTCGATCAAAGGAAGTTAGGAACTACAATAATGTTTTATCCAATATTATTTTATTATTATTATATTTTTTAAAATTTTTTATATTAAATATAATAAATAATTTAATCTTTTTTAAAATTTAAAAAATAAAAAATAAAAAATAATATTTTATTTAATTTTTAATTTTTATTTTAATTCATGTAATTTCAACTGCACCTAAATCAAAGATGACAATAATGCTCATTAAAGAGGGTGCATCGAGAATATCGGAGAAAAAAATACGACAATCCGTTAAAAAAAAAAAAAAAAAGTAGGGCGAAAAAATGAGTAAGCAAATTACAAAAATAAGTGTCATAAGACCCACCAGAATAGTGCGTTCATTTTTGCGCATGGATCAAGACCAACATGAAATCTTAGCTGGGGCCTACATCTGCACATATATGATCTCTTCAGAGTTTGGAAAGATTATATGGAATAGATTAAGATTATATGCCCCTGTCAAAAAATAAAAGATTATATGAAAATTTCTAAATAGTAATAAAATATTTTGTATATAATAATAAAATAGTTTAAATTAAGACGTTTTATGAGATTTTAAAAATAAATTAAAAAAATAAATTAAAACATTAAAATATAATTAGAATATAATTTTTTAATATTATTTTATCTTAAAACTTGAAAAATTTAAATTATTTTTGTGTTTTATTTCAAAATTCATGTGACTATATTAAGTAGGTGGTTAATGAGTACTGTTACATCTATAAAAGAATTACATAAAAATGATTTTATAAATTGACATAATTTTATATGATTCGTTAGATTTATTTTACAATAAAAATAATTTTATAATTTAATAAATTACATCTAATTATATCAATTTATAAAATTATTTTTATGTAACTATAATATTTTTCATATTGATAATCATAATACACCGACTCAGAAATTCGGACGAGAATTTAATTATTTGAAAGCTAAGAATTACGGAGGGGGCCAATGAAAACAAGATAACAATGTACATCATAAGGACATGGCCCCAAGCATATATGTGCATGATTCCGCCCGTGAGTGAAGAGTAAATCAAAGATGACAATAATGCTGTCTCGGAAGAAAAAGCAGGTAGAGCCAATCGAAGCTTTTTATCTTTTACTGCCTCATGCATGTGCATGGCTATCAAAAGTAAGACACAGTAAAAAGACAAAAAATAAAGACAAACACTACTCTTCTCCTCAAACACCTCCATTTAACCGTCGGACTGAAAAAGAAGGATTATGACAGATCATCATAAATGATATTAAGGACTCACCAAACTAAAAAACTGACACAGTCCGTACGGGGGTGGGTATCCAATGTCCATCGGTGGGCCGTCTCCATTGCTACATAATCATTCTTCAATCGTGATTCATAGGTTGATACACTACAAATCAAATTTTTTTTTTTTTTATTTTAATTTTTTTAAAATTTTATTTTATTTTATACTTCTTAAAATAATTAAAATTTTCTATTCTTCATCTATATAACACACATTTGATAAAAAAAATAAAAAATAAAATCTCAAAAATAATAATATGTGGTGTGTGAGGCTTAGGAATAGAATTTTTCTTCTTCAATTGTCCAAATTTTGCAAAAAGAGTCAAATTACTTCATTCTATTTACTTTTTTTCTAATAGTTTAAAAAATTGACTAAAATATTATTAAAATATTAATTTTATTTTAAAATTTATAAAAATTAAATTATTTATTATATATTATTTAAAAACTTGATAAAATTATAATAATTAAATAAAATAAATTAAAATCAACTCATTATCCAAATATACAACATAAGACACTAATCAAAATTATATATAATTTTACTTACACTATACAACATAAGACATTAATCAAAATTATCTATGTTTTGAAACCGTAGTCTAGTCATGTCACGATAATCTAAATCAGAAATATTTATACACGTGTTATTAACACGTACCGGAACATAATCTTGACTAATTGAATTCAATCATTCTAAGAATAGAGCAAAACAAGCTTATAAGTCGTTAAACTTAAAAACAGCTCAACAACGGCCTTATTTAATCATCAACCAGTCATGAATATCAAATCCCAAATAACCAAGAGTTTTTTGCTACACAATCTTTGGAATTTTGGGGGGACAAGGCCCCAACCATACATGTGCATGATTCCGCCCGAGTGAAAAGTAAATCAAAGTTGACAATAATGCTGTCCGATAAAAAAAGATGGATCGATAATATCGGAAGAAAAAGCAAGTAGAGACTAGAGCCAGTCGAACCTCTCTATCTTTATCTTTATCTGGCTCATGAATGTGCATCGCTATCAAAAAGTAAGAGAGTGAAAAAGACAAAAAACAAAAGCTGAAAAATAACATTATGACAGATGGCAATCTATAATGATATTTGTCAATTTTATTTAAATTTAATTTTTATATTAGATTAATCATTTATTTTTTATATAATAATAAAATATTATTAAATTAATAATTTTTTATTTAATTTATTTATATCAATTTTATAATTCTATCAATTTAATATTAATAATAATTATATTTTAATTAAATTAATATTAAGAAAATCATATTTTCAAAAATTCTATTTTAAAAAATCATTTAATGCTATTAATAAAAAATATTTGATTAAACTCATCTAAAATTTTATCTAAATTTTTTAATTACAAATCAAATAATATTTTTATTAGAGTGAGAAACTAATATTTTAATATTTATTTAGAGTAAAAAATTAATATTTTAATATTTAATAAATTAATAGTGATTCTCTATTTTGAACCAACCACTATAACAGAAATCCTTCTTATTTTATATATATTTGCAACGCCGCTGTGTATTCGTATCCATAAAAGGAAAAAAGCTGAGAAAAGTAATATCTATTTTTTTCTATAATTTTTCATATATAATGAGAGATACATAATATATATATAATATGTATATATATCGTACTTTTTGGCTGAGTTTTTACAAGGACAAAATTTTAAAAGAATCCACCATGATTTTGATGATCTCTACCATTTCTCTGGTCTATATATAAAAATTAATTAAGAAATACGTAAGTATGCAACCATTTTGACAAGTTGAACAGAAATATCAAATTATTATTTGCCTACAACTCTTGCTATCCAAATGAAAAATTATTTTCATTAATCACTATTCACCATCTTACACTTTACATTCGATAAAAAATACTTCTATACCACTTTAAGAAAAAATTATTGACGTTAGATGTGAAAATGAACAGTAAATTCCTATCCAAATTAGGTAGGCGGTCAATTCGTCGCAGATAAAAAGCATTGTGACAATAAAAAAGTAGTCCGATCAAATCAAACGACGAATAAAAAACCAAGTGGGATTTAAAGGATTGGGTTAACTTGTGGTATTAAAAAATATTGCGGGTGGAACAAATTATGAATTCGATCAAACAAGATAGACACAAGAACAGTAAATCAAAGATGACATTAATAATGCTGTCCGGAAAAAGGGGTTGATCGAGAATCTCGGAGGAAAAAAGCACGTACTTACATGAGCCAATCAATAAAAAAGATGGGCCGAATGATGAGTAACCAAATGACAAAAATAAATAATCTCTAATTTTCTACGTGTCTCTCTCGCCACTCTCGTCCAGACCCTCCCTCTAAAAAAAAAAACCCTACCATCATATCATTGCGGGGGGAGGGGAAGCTTCGGCTTCCTCTTCCCCTCTTCTCTCATTCCTCTCAACCATCGTATCCGACGGTTTTTTTTGTTTTTTTGTGTTATTTTTCAGGTTTCAGATAAATAAAATGAAGGTAGTCGATGCGAGCTCCTCCGGTAGATTTTTTCCGTCACGCGTACCACCGAGAGAACTCTCGCCCGCCGATCATGCAGCCTCTCGCTTTGGACGCTATTTGGAGTAGTGCGTCGCCCCTACGCGTGGTTTACAGGGAGCGAGTGGCATACGCGAGCCACCGCGTATCACACCGTGTCGAAGCCATGTGCGGCAGCTCAGGGTCCAGTACATCGGCGCTGTCTCGACCGGTTGTTTGGCTTCTTCCCAGAGTGGCGCGTGACTTTCACACGCCACCACCGATCCTGTTTTGCTATGCCTTCCCGAATCTGTTACTTGTTTAGTAGTTGTTTGTAGTGTTGTTTTTGTTGGTTTTTTGTTCTGTTTGTAGTGTTGCTTTTGTTGGATGCTTGTTTTAAGCATTAATAAATAGAAATAGGCTAGTGAACGGTGTCCATAGCAGGTGAGTCCCGTTCTTCCTTTGGGAGGAGACGGTGGGATAGGACTCATCCTTTTAGGAAGGACGGAAGAGGATAGAATTTCTCTTCTTTTGAAGAGAAATTGTTTAGCTCTGTTTTTACAGAGTGTTATTTCTTTTAAACAAACCTAGTTTGTTTAGAGAGAGTATACAGAAGTTAAGACAAAGTCCGTCATAAAGAAATTTATGTACGGGGTGCTATAGAGCAGATGCAAAGGTTGACTTGTAGTCTGGGTTTTTTTCTGTATTGATAAGTCACATATGTAACTTCGGGATTCATTAATGAAATGAAGTCTATTTCCATAAAAAAAAAAAAAATGACAAAAATAAGTGCGTCCACATGAGACCCACCAAAAGTAGTGCGTTAATTTTAATTTGCACATGGATCAGGACCAAAGTCATAATGTAATCTTGTAGGACCTAGATCATCTGCACATATATCTCTTCGGATCATTCATTATAGAGTTTTAAAAAAGAAACAACTCTGAAGGAATTTTAACTGTTTTCCTACTAAAATTTTCCATGGATCACCCAACTCCAAATTACATGCCTATCTGATAATTCTCTGTTGTCTATAGCATGTCATCACATCAAAAGCAACGACTCACAAACACAAAAAAACAACATATATATAATATTATAAAAGCATCAGACATTAATAATGTATCACCACCCAAGTGCGCTGGCTAGCTGGCTAAAAGAATTAAAGAAAGAAAAATGTTACTTTAACATTTAAATTTGATACCTCATTTTAACACTTCTTTTATTTTAATTTTTTTTACTTCTTTTGCCTCATTTTTTTTTCTTTTATTGATATTTTTTTATATTTTTTAAAAATATTTTAAAATGACAAAAATAAATTGAATAAATAAATAGAAAAAAAAAACCCAATTTAACCTATGGGTCAAATGGAGTGGTGCTATTAAAGAAACAAAGTGTATTTCAATATCTTTCTAGACCACGAAGTAACAACGAGAAGGATTGATTGTTTTGGTTTTGTCTCTTCATCATTAAGATCAAGGCCATATTATACGTACATATTTATAGTAGCTAGCTAGCTACAATTGTTTCTTGTAGATACAATAATAGTACTTTCATCATCATCATTAATTTTCATTTGGCAACATCTCTTTATCTTGCAGCTTTGCCTTATCTTTAATTTATCTGGCTGTTCATCGCTTTATGCTTTAACAGTGTTTACTAAAATAGCTAGCAAATTCCAGAATACTAATAAGCTGTGCATATAGTTTTGTGGGAAATATTTGTGAATACGCTTATATATGCTTCATATAAATAAAAGAAAGCACCAAGAAAGTTATCTTCATAGCACTAGTATTGGAAACTATGTGTGAGGGAGGGCCCTTCTCATAAAGGCCCGAGCCCAGGCACAAGAAGAATGAGTCGCAAAACCCATATAAGGAAAACCCTAAGCCCATGAAGGACAAGTCGGGGGCCCTAAGTCCAGGAAGGACACGCCAGGAATATACATTTTATATCTTAAAAAGGGCACCGAAAATTTTTTGACCCTTTTTTCCGTCTTAATGCAATCCGACCCACTAATTAGGATTTACTATATATTATATTAAACATTTGTACACTTGCCACACTGTATCTTTTACTATCATCCGAAAAAAAAAATCATTTGCATGAGTTTTGTGGATGTGGACATAAGCACATTATTGAACGTCCATGTAAATTTTGTGTCGTATGTGATTGATTCCAAACTTTTTGCTCTACTATTTTCTTATTGTTCCTAACAAGGCACGTAGAAAATAAAGTTCGATCAACTTATTAACACGAAAAGCCAACCAAACCTAATATATAAACAAAAAAATAAGGAAAAAAATACAGCTTGTACTTACTTCGAAACATCTACGTAATTTGTAATTTGACAAAAATGGAATTCTGCCATGGTGTTTTTGAGAAATTGAGATACAAAAATAGAAAAATGCTTTCAAGAATAGAGAGAGAACAAAGAGGAAAATATCTTGATCTGAGTAAACTTTATTCTTACAACTGAAATATACACGTGTAGTATATTTATACTTATATCTGAAATGGTAAAGCTAAACTAAATTGAACTGAACTGATACATACATCAGTGATTATAGGAAGGGGTGTGGAATGCAAAACTTTATATAGAGATTTATTGGAAAGTAATAGAGTTGGTTTGATATTGATTAAATGAGTAACATTGATTAAATGAGTAACAATAAGGACACAATCACCCCAAAAATTGAGTGGCGAGGAAGGTTGAAATCTTAGGGACCAAGGAACATTGAGTAAATGTTAGTGTTTTCCTTTGACTGCACTATTTTGTTGTGGTCTTTTGACACAAATTTTCGTGTATGACACCTTTGGAAGAGAAGAATTCTGGCATGTGAAATTTGGTCCCATTATCAATCCTTATTTTCTTGATTTGGGATTGAAATTGAGTTTCAATTAGATTCAAAAAGGACTGCAAATAAGGCATGGTTTGAGATTTATTTTGTAGAAGATATACCTAAGTAGATTTTGAATAATCATCTACAATTGTGAGAAAGAGAAAGTATTTGGAACCATCTAAAGCAAAAACTGAGAAAAGGCCCCACAAATCACAGTGTATAAGATCAAAGGCAAATGCAAAAACAGATTCACTAGATGGAAAGGGTAAACATTTTTGTTTAGCTAATGGACAAATTGTACAAACACAAGAACCTAGAAATTTTGTTATGTGCATATCTTAATCTTATACACAATTATTGAGGAATTTCAGCTTGAAAAAAGGAATGTGACCTAGTTTATAGTGCCATAAACTAAAATTCTGATTTATTGAAGAAGATGAAACAGAACAACCAACTAAAGGTCATTGCAATAGTTGATATAAACCAGCCTTCTTTTCACCCATTCCAGTCGTTGTCCATGTAGACAGGTCCTGGATGAAACAAAAATTTGAAACAAAGACAAGACAGCAAGAAGAATTGAGTATTAATTTGCTGGCAGAGATAATGTTGAAGGACAAAGAGGGAACACAAAGTACATTGTGTAGACCAAGGTATGTAATAAATGAACAGTTCTCGTATGTGTTACTAGAATTGAATGGCCATTTGGTAAGTTAGTAGTTGAAGCAATTCAAGAGGTTATAGAAGAAAAAAAAGCAATGGAGTTGACCATATAGTCTGTTGCTCCAGTATCAATACTCCAGGGAATGAAGTTACTTGCAAAGTTATTAGAGGAAGGCATTTGTGGAGTTGGAAAAATACCACAGGTTGACAATGAAGTGGCTTGATTCACCAAGTGTTTAGTGGATTGTGGCATGAGCATGGCAAGTAGTTGCTAGTATTGAACTTGAGATAAAGAGAACTGTGAAACACATCACTTGATTTACCCATAAAGGAAGAAGTCTGGTTTGCTGAATGGGTTATTCCTCTTTTTGATTTGAAACCAAGAGGAAAACCATGAATTCGATAACAGTTTTCTGAAGTATGGTCTATATAACCACAATGACTACACACAGGTTTGTCCTTGCGAAAGCTAGTTTGCTTTGAGGCAAAATTTCCAGTTTTAGCAGACTTTGTTGTCAAAGCAGCAATCGATTCAAGGCTTGGTAGTTAGTACAGTGGTATTGACAGTGATCTCTCTCTCTCTTTCTCTTATTGTAAGACCAAAGCAATTACTTTATTGATTGAGGGAAAAGGAAGGATCAAGCAACAAAATCTAACTTCTTATGTTATTAAAGGAGTCATTTAATCCCATAAAAAATTGCATCACATATTCCTCTTGCAGTGTCTCCTCAAAAAAATTTAGGGTTTCCATATTACAGTGTAGCAAATTACAAACTGGCAAATTACGTTTGTAATTTGCTAATTCATCCCATAAGACTTTTAATCTATGTAATAATCACTCGTAGATTTTTGTTCTTGCTTCAACGAACTAATTGCTTTTCTTAATTGGAAAATTCTTGGACGATTACTTTATGAGAAACGATCCTTTTAAGTCCTTCCACATGTCTGTAGCATTGTCTATGTAAAAAATGTTTGAACCTATGTTCTTCACTACTGAGTTGATAATCCACGAGACCACCATGTCATTACATCGAACCCATGGCGAATAAAGAGAATTAGCTTCATCAATTGGTCTTTTAAGGACTCTAGTGATGAATCCAATCGTGTTTTTAGCACTAATAGCTTTCGATATTGATCTCGTCCAGGAATGATAATTTTTCCCAGTTAATCGTTCAGTTACGAGTATCACGCCAGAGTTTTCTCCATGATGTAAAAAACAAGGATTTGTAGGACCGTCGAGTGAAATTTGGGGGATAGAAGGGATGGAAGAAACTGCGGTGGAATCCATGACAAAATTCTAGAGCAATTACAACGCTCTGATACCATAACAAAATGGAAGTCTGCCATGATGCCATGACAAAATTCTAGAGCAATTAAAACACTCTGATACCATAACAAAAATAGAATTCTGCCATGATGTTCTTGAGAAATCGAAATACAGAAATGGAAAATTGCTTTTGAGAATAGAGAGATAACAGAGAGGAAAATATCTTGATCTGAGTAAACTTTATTCTTAATTTTACAACTGAAATATACACGTGTAGTGTATTTATACTTACGTCTGAAATGGTTAAACTAAACTAAACTGAACTAATAGGTACATCATATTATCAGGGTAGAAATGTAAATGTATACAAAAAAATGTATATTTCTAAGATAATCTAATGACAAAACTATCAAAATTGAGGCATTGAACAACCAAATAACTATAAAGTTACACCATGCAACATCTTTTAATATATGAGAATCAAGACCATCTTGCACTTCAAATTGAATAAGAGGAGGCAGTCTAATATAAGGGAAGACTCGTTAATTTCTGAAGTCGCCACCAAAGATCATGAGGATGTGCTACGCACGTACAGATCACTTTGTAGGTTGGTTTATTCTTCTTTGATCCGGAATATTATGCCATATCAATACAGATCATACAAAAACCCTCTCCATTCCTGTTCTACTTAAGCCATGTCCTCCCTGTCTACAAAAACCTTGTTTCTCTGACAAATCTCTTTCATTCCCTCCGTCTCCTGATCCTCCACTCTTGTGAACAATTTTTTTCCCATCCAAAACCAAATAGCTTCAATCTAATGCTTAGAGCATTGGCAATGGTCAAGTCCAAAATTTAGCTAAAAGTACTTGAGGTTTTGGCTAAAACTAAAGCCATTGAAGATATTAATCCACATTGGACTATCCATCTTAAAATTAAAATAATAATATAATATTATGTATTTTTATAATAATATTTTTTAGTAAATTCTTTTTTATGTTTTACATATACATTCCATATATTAATTACTAATTTAATTAATTTTACTTAAAATTATTATTTTCCAGCTATTTTTTATATCAACCTAATTATCCAACATAATATAACCTTGTTTACAAAAATATTTTCCGGAAAATCTAGACATAATATAGCCTTGTTTACTTATGAAAGTTTTAAAAAGAATTGAATAAAGCCTTGTTGATTATTTGTGAATAAAATATGAGTTTGATAGATGAATAAACTCTATAACTTCAAAACTTCATTTAGAGTTACTGTAGCTCAAAGACTAAGCTAAAAGTTTTTAGCTAGTCCAATATAGCTCATTTATACAAAATTTAACTATATTTTAAATTTAACTGAAATTTAACTAGTCTAATACCAGTGCTCTTATATTATATATACCTCAAACTCACACACATCTGTCGTGGAATTTGTCGGACGTTGTTGATCTTCAAGTACTTCTACCTAACATCACCACCAATGGACAAGTGCATCAAGCTTTCCGTTGAATTTCCAAACTTCCAACCGCCGCATGCATGGTACTGATTGATACGTGAGTCTCATGCACCGTCATAGCCTAGAGTGGCTTTATAAGTGAGGCGCAAATAATTTTCCTTTTTATTAGCTTCGCTTTGGCCTCACCCCGGCCGACTGCTTAGCCCACCATTAGATCATTAGAAAAACTGTGCGCATCTCTTATAAGTTATTGATTTTTCCAAGGAACATGAGCATGGGGCATTAATTTATTTAACTTTTTATTCTCTAGCTTTTCATGCACTCCTGTATCAATTGTAAAGTGATATGTTTTGAGCACCCAATGACAAAGTAGTATTACAAGCATGTTTAAGTAGAGTCCCAAAACCATCATATGTTAAAAGGAAAATAGGTATTCAAATTTCAACTAGGATATTTAATTTATAACATCCTAATTTGCTTTTCCCCAAAAACTTTAGGTTAGATTGATGATAAACAATCTCGTTTGTTTTTGCAGATAAAATGATATGAGTTGAGATTAAAGTTAAAAGTTGAATAAAAGTTTTGAGAAAAGGCAAATTAGGATGTTATTTTTGTTTTGGGATTTGAAAAAGTTGAATTGTTTATTTTATTTTGTATGAAAATTTGAGAAAGTTGTAATGATGAAATGAGATGAGATAAGTTGAGAAGAGTTGTGAAAACAAACGAGGCTAAGTCTTGCATCTAAAATAATAAAAACGAATCTTAAATATTTGATTTGAGCTTAGCTCTTTGAACTTTAGAATTCTTATAGTCAAAAGAAAAAAAGCCATGTGTACCATTAGATGTTATAAGAGAAAAACTTGGTGTACAATTAGCTCGCAGTCAATAATATTGATACAATGAGTTTCTTTGGACATACCTTTTTTCGGGGCGAAATTATTATATTAATAAAGAAAATATGAATACATTTTCTAGGGGATGGGATATCCTATCAATCTCCCTAAGAAAAATGACAAAACAGTCAAATAAACACGACTCGATGTTAGGGTTTCGGATAGGAGAGGGTGAGGAGATGAAAGGGATGACTCTGAGAAGTAGAAGACGATTCGGGACTTAAGGCAACTGAAGTGAAGTGAAGTGAAGTTAACTAAGGAGAACTCAAGTCGCACCGTTTGATACAAGTTTGGAAACGCACCGTTTGGGAAGGCCTTGGAACGCAACGTTTAATTACAAGATGCTGCAGTTTAGTAGATGCTGTAGTAGGATTGTCGTTTATGTTTTATTCACCGTTTAGTTCATATATTGGTATTTACTTTCTGTTAGAATATCATACACATGTCAGCAGCTTAGGCAATGAGTTTGTTAGGCTACAGAGGTATGTAATGCGTAGTGGGACGCGTAAGGAATCATCTGAAAACATAATTGCAGAATTGTTTCTTCATTTGGAGGTTAAGGGATCCCTCGAAGCACCCTAATGGCTAACTGAATTCTCAGTGCCTTTATCCACAGTTTGTCTTCTTCCATTTCTCATCCTTCTACATACAATCAATTTATTCCTCCATTACAGCACCACACCACAGTATCCTTACACTCGAAAAATGGTTCCAGATAATTTGTCTGGTCCCATACTTGGCCATCATATACACGTAAACAAAAGAACAAGAAAAATAATAAAAAGGAAATAAAAGTTAAAGAACTGTAGGTATAGAAGGTAGGGGCATGAAGGGTGGTGGTGTGGCGGTACATGATCAGGACCATATCCACCGTCGACGATGCACGTATGGCTCATGCGTTGATCAAAACGTACGGTAGAAGAATGAGTCGTAAACTCAATGAGGAGACAGTTGACCTGGTGGTGCATGCATGGCTGCAATTGGAGAAAATAAGGAAATCAAATGCTAGTAAGCCAACTAGAGGTCAACTAGAAGAGAGTGGCTTTAAAAAAAAGGGCCAAAATCAATACCATAGGGGCGGCATGTGGTTGTTACATGTGTTGCAAATGGCTTTTGACAACCACGCACAGGCGGAAGACTTCTTTTGGATGGTGGAAGAGGTTGATGATCAAGAACTGACGCTTCCATTGGTGGTGTGCAAGTGAGATTGTTGAATGGAAGAAATACAATGTATCTGGCCTTCAATGGCTCGCCCGGTTTAAAAAAGAACTTGGAGCAAAAGAAGAGACAAGCGTCAATGGGAGAGGGAAAGGCTCTTGGTGGGGGTTTCTTTCGAGGGGGAGAGAGGGACGTCGAACAATCTGATATACCCTTCTATTTCTTGGCATTAAAACTGTAACTCCTTGCCCACACCCACGAAGGAAAAAGGAAACACCTACTTTCAGGCGGGTCAATCTATCAGTGGGACAGACTTCAGAAAACCTTGGCAGTTGCTCCTGTTGATCAGCGGTATCACACCTTACTTGACCCTATCCAAACGCTTGGGCATATACTTAAGTACTAGATGCTTGGGCTTCATGGAGAGGGCGTGGCTTGATATCTCTGCACCGCATGTAAGTCAAGAACTGCCCTGGTAGCTCTTCCAAGAGAGCCTGGACCACAGAAATCTGCCCACCTGCACATACCACACAACGACTATGTTATAGTCGAAATAAAATGATGGAGTTCAAGCAAAAACAGAACAGCTGCAACAAGATAAAAGTAAAAGGAAACTGTTCATGCTAGTTGATACAAAAGTCAATAGGCCCAAACAGATGATACAAACTTCAACGGACAAATGAAGTAGAACCGACTTTTGGGTTGTAAATGAAGGAGCCAAGTTGTTTGGTCAACTTTTGGTCGGTCAATGTTTAACCCATAAAGAGTTGAAATTAAAAAAAGGCGCAAAATAAAGGACCAAGACAAGTGGTGGCAACAACAGTTCATGCAACATCTCCGTCAAATACAATTTCGGTGTTCAAACCCACCCTTTAATCCTTTCTTCACTCCAATGAATAATTATCTAACTAGGCATTGCAATCAACGATGTGGTTTTGTTGCTTTCTCTCACTCCCCACAAAATAGATCTAAACTGTCTCTAGAAAACTGGGAACGAAGTAAGTCCCAACTTCTCCCTCCCCTTTCCCTCCTTCCTTTCTCTTCTCCCTAATCTACACTTCTCATTCTATTTCTCCATTGTTTTAAACATTTCCCCCTCGTCAGCATTGATCCCCACCATTTGATCACCCACAGCCACCCCTCAGGTACCAAACAACCACACATACTGCCACTCTTTTTGGCAGTTAACTTTCCATTATGTACTTACCATGAACATCTCGCATTGGAACAAACTGTACAATGTCACGTGTAGCAACACGATCTGTAGAGCTCTCTAATCGTTGTCCTTTATCAGCATCAAGGACCTGCCACAAACACTAAGTTAGATGACAGATTAATACATGAGGGGAAGTTCAAGTTCTAGAAAAATAATGCCATACCTCCATTTGTCCAAAATCTGCACCTCCCACTCCCACTATAAGAATTGATAGTGGAAGATCAGATGCCTTCACCAAAGCGTCTTTCGTTTCTTGAAGGTCTGTAAGGACTCCATCCTAGAAAAGGGGGCAATTTATTTGATTACCAAGTGAAGGATTGAAGGTGGAAAGAGACATCAAAATGAAGTTAACTATTCTATTTACCGTAATAATGAGCAAAACAAA
Organism: Pterocarya stenoptera; assembly: GCA_003123785.1. Classification (NCBI taxonomy): domain Eukaryota; kingdom Viridiplantae; phylum Streptophyta; class Magnoliopsida; order Fagales; family Juglandaceae; genus Pterocarya; species Pterocarya stenoptera. Next base: position 163,232 of record QEOT01009060.1, on the reverse strand, counting down.
GTACTTTTTGCTGTCGTATGAAACGGATTGGCTTGCAATTTGAGCAGCTGTTTTAATCACTTGGCCAAACAACGTTGGTCCAGCCAGAGTAACATTATGTAGAGCACTTGCATAAGCAGACATGATGCCTTCAACTCCTTCAACCTATTGAAAATCAGAAGATAAATGCATTACTTAAGGAGTATGAACATGTAGTTTTCATAAGGATGATACGTATGCTATGCAACAATGACAAATCACTTGATTTCAATGTGAGTCTTGTAACGGTATCATTTTCATTATCTTAACAATTGCACAAGGAAGAAAAAAGCACCGTAGAGTGTAACACATAATATTATGAAGAGTATTGGGTGATAACTCGATCCATTTGATTTTCATCGTTTTCATTTACTTAAAAGTTTGAGAAGGACTATAAAGACTTTCTAGAACCTATTAATTGCATATCTAAAATGATCGTATATAACAGTTTTGCATGTGTTATGTTTATCTATACTAACTAATGCTTTTACCAACTTCTTACTTGGTTGATGCTGACTATGACACTCTATTCAAGACCAACATAACTAAAACTGGTAGAGGAAGAAAAAAATCAAATAAAGCAAAAAAAAAAAAATATATATATATATATATAAAATTTTAAGAACAAACAATGATGAGATACACAGGTTGAAACCAAAATAACAGATAAAAATCAGGGATTAACTACATTATTGCAGGAGGGTAAACAAGATGGCAATAGTTCTCTGCAAATGCCAGTACATCAAACCAAAATGTTGCATCAGAGATGAAGCAGCAAAGCAATAATTATAAAATGGGCTCCTCTCACCTCAAAGCTACCTGTGCTTCCATTCAGGTTGAAGCAATGTGAGATGGTTCCATCAAATGTTTTTCCACCGAAGCCCCATGCAGGAAAGCGCCTATCAGAATCATAAAACTGAATGACCTCCCCAACCTCCATTATAGCCTGAAAAAAATTCAGTTATCAAGTAGATAACAACTTCGCCCATCAACAATAATTTCTTTAAATGCATGCTAACAGAAGGCCCCCTTAACAAACTAGAACAAATAAACTTGTTTTTCTCAAAAGCTCAAGAAAGCAAATTGGACCTTGAAAACAAGCCACTTGATCAAATTGAGTTATAACAGAAATAAAAGAAAGCAATTTAGAAACATGTCTATGGACCAAACTTTATAACAAAAGATATATATGAACCAAATCAAGATAACAGCTAGTTTCCCAGGTCAGTGTTATATGTTGGGAGGTAAATTTGAGTGTCAATATCATAGTGAAAATACAACTCATGAACTCATATAGCATAACTCGATATGGAGGAGAGGAAGGACATGCTAATCTATTTAAAAACCATTGGCAACAATATTGTATCTTCTGTTCCAAAGAATACACCTATACTAGTTTTGGAGTCAAAATAATACCCTATTGAAAGCACTAGAGGATATACAGACTCACCTTCTGATAAGAATTCAACAGGCCGGAAGGATCAATGTAGTGTAAAGAATCTGGGTTCCGTGGATCTCCATTTGAGGCTGGAAGAATTAAAATTGAATTTTCAAAGTATGAATAAGAGTCTTATTCGGGCGAAACATTTACAACCAGAAAAAGAGAAAAAAAAAAATCAATTATCACGCGTATACGAAATAGTCCTCTAGAAATATTACTTACCTGTAAAGTCAACCGCAACCATAAAGTTGAGCTCAAATCCACAAGAAACGTAATCAAGAAAGCTGTATTGTTCCTTCTCACAAAATTGATCCACAAACAGCTCTCCCTTCAAAACCTATATTGATGAATCATTGAACAAATGCATATTCAAATAAAACGAATAAACTGAAATATTTTAATAAATTCTATTGCAAGTATGAACAAGTACCTTCTTGTGACCATGATGAGATGTTATAGTAAGATTTGCACCACTTGTACCTTCATGAAGTTTTTCCAGGTCGGCCACCGACTTCTGAAGTTTGCTGATGAGGTAATTTAAGAACAGTATATTCTTTAGAGCCAGAGACTAAACTCGGATAAGAAGGGAAAAAAAGCAAAAATGAATCTGCAGACTAACTAAATTCCCACTTACCCAATAAGCGAATGTTTGCCACTACTATTGAAATCAAAGCACTCGATAATCAATGGGTTATCCTGCAACAAGTTTCATGCACCACATGCATCTTCTTAGTCATCCAAACAACAGAATATCCTATAATATATGTGACCAAATCTTAAGGTGACAAGTTTACCTTACTTCCAAACTGCTGCATACTCAGGCATAGGGGTTTCCATGTTGGATTTAAATTTTTGTTCACCACTTCAGTCTTGCATATTGGAATTGAGCCTCCACTCTCAACAATTCTAGATATTCTTAGAAAAGGATCCTAGAATAAAGTGATGAATTTTAAGGATGAAAGAAACAACGAATATACATGCATACATAGAATAAAGCTTGAAGATATCTGCTTTGCAAATACATACACTTTTAGAAAATATGTCCTTGTTATCCAAGTAAGAACCATGGAGTATCATCTCAACAACCCTCCTTGAAGCAACTGTTTCCTCTGCATGGATGGTGAGTACCCCCAAGTTCCTCAAACCAACATGCCCAATTTTACTATGAAGATTAAGGGTTAAACTCCGATTTCGTTTGGTAAGTACCTGCCATGGAAGAGGGGAGAAGGATTTGATGTTTAGTAAGATTAAAAATGGCAGCAATTGCAACATGCTTTTCAACTGCATCGATGGTAACCTAATATCTTAATATATCACTTAATTAGGGAAGTAGCTCTCACAGTAGTCTTTCCGCTATTGAAGTTTTTAATACAAAAATTCTGAAAAATTTATATAATTTTATACTCAATTTGCACCAGCTTAGTGAATAAGCATATGCATTCTCGACGAGCCTGATTGATCCCAAGGCAGCATACCTCTGGTAGAACACACATGGCCTCTCCAAGAAAATCTTGATCCTCCAATTTCAGCGTCTGAAACACAACAGAAAAATGGGTCATACAGATTTTCTAAAAATTATAGATCATACGGTAATAGTTTAACATTATTCATTAATCACAATTGAAGTAGTTGATCCCCCTTCCACACATATAGATGTACAAAATATGTGACCGAATTGAGTAAGCAAACTGCTGCACACCATTCAGTGAGTACTTTCCCACGACAGTCTTACAAGTTATACAACTATATGATGTATCTATTGTCCAAATAACTTATGCTGACATAATAGTTGGCATCTAATAGTTGTTTATTAATGTTCTCTAATTATTTTTTTGCCAATTCAATGTGTTTAACCATGTATCAACAAAAATCAACCGAATAGGCTAGTGAAAGTATAATGCCATCTATCCAACACATATTTTCTCAGAAAAACCAGTACCCAGCTCTTAGTCCCCAATGTAAAAGAGTTCTAACTTGCAAATTGCAGTATTCAACACTTAAAAAGTATTGGAAGAGATACTACAGAAAAGCTTAGCATGTACACTTTTTCTTGTATATTGTTGGTACAAATTATAATTGGAAAAACATAACCTACAAAGATTATGACATTAGATACTTGAGAGCAGAAACTATAATGTACCTTCACAGGTATATTGTGATATTTGGTATCAACATCATACACATGAAATCTGGAGCGAAAATAAAGAAGGGAAATGCGAGTGAGTCAAAAGCAGTCGAATCACACAAGAGTTCCCGTAAAAAAAAAAAGAACTATATCTACAAAAATATAAGCACTTAAAATGAATTTGCAAAGCTTACACCAATGGCTGTACAATCTCGAACTGGAATGCAACTGTAACTTTTTCTATCCATGTGGGATTCAAGCTATTCAGTATAACCTCAGTGCGGCCTAACTCCTCTAGTTTTCCATCTATTTTCTTCGCATATACCACTGCCATGGGATCACTCTGAACAGAACAATATCTATTTTAGCTCAAACAACAGTAAGACAGTCCTGATCAAAACATGAATGCATCTCATATGAGCACATAAACAAACTACTGTGTACTGAAAAACTCAAACCTTGAAAGCTATAAACACCTTTTTCCAGAAAGGGTCAACATGAAGTATTAGTTCAGCTCGCTACACGTGTAAATACAACTTATGGTACATGTAAACCGAATGCTACCAGGATAGGAATCCCACGAAAACTACTCTTAAACTTGAGAAGAAAGAAAAACACCAGAAACTTGGGGTGTTAGCTCAGTTTCTAGCAATTATGAGCAAACAAAGATGGTGTCCAGGATTTAGTCATCCAAAGGTTAACCTGAAGAGATACAGAAGAAGCAAGAAACTCTCCAAATTTGGAATCCATTTCTTGTTGAGAAAGTCCTAGTGGAAGACATATATCCTCCTAATCAGTAAACACAAGATACCAGTACTGTAGTTTTATTTCCTCTAGGTCATGATATATCATTAAGAACACCAAAAACAGAACAAACTAAATTATATCACTAAGCACTGTAGTTTTCTTACCCAGGTTTTTCATCAGTGAATAATAGTTACCCAAACTAACTAAGACTGTCATCGATCCATATACATGGTAATCCAGCTCATTACAAGAGTATGACTACAAATATCTTATGTAAACAAATTACTGTCAAAATAGTAACTTAACTTTTTTTTTTTATAGGTAGACATAGCCCAAGTACACAGAACGTATAAAAATAGTAGCTTAACATAACATAAAGTAATGATCATCTCACGTGCCCTTTTAAACCCTGACAAACCACCTTCTCATGCAATCTCCCCTCTGTTTTGGTTGTATCTTGAAGTGAAACTCACACAGTAAAATGTACTTCAACATAATAAACCAAAATTGTTATAGTTTTCTCAAAATTAATTAAGAACTGATTAATTCATAGAATTATGTTAACTCAAGAAATATTATACCACAGTCTTGAATTAATACAAATGTGAAGTGTGGTTTGGATCATAATTTCAAGTCCGTGCTAAGCATAGAAAATATATAGGTGATGAAGGTGGACAATAGAGCACCTAAACAAAAGATTTGGCAAAGGAAAGACGCTAGTATAATCCCTCATAAACATCACTATCAAACATATGGTTATTTTTAGAGAGGGATACCTTTGAAATGATGTCACGATCTCGCAAGTTAAATGCTGATAGGGATAACTGCAGCACAGAGTAAAATATACATGAATACATTTTGAAAAAGCAAAACAAATGAGTTAACGGTACAGAAATAAATAAAAAGACAAACTAAAAACAAAAGAGCCACGCATGCAGATAGAATAACAATTCCAGATGTCGAAATCTCCTATAATACAGTTAATTGATTCCCTCCCATGTAAAGTTTTTGTCAGGCAATATACTGCATTGGAGCTTGCCGTTATTCCACCCATTTCTTTCTAGTAAGGGGCAACAGAAATGCACAATTTCCAAGTGTTGGAGATGAAAGAAATGGCAGGTAACACTTTTCAAGAATATAGGTGGCACTTCAACCTTCGGCACTTAAAAATGAGAAATACTCAACTCATGCACAATACTAAAAGGCAGCATGTTGCTTCATACAACCTCATCATATTTAGCTTGACTAAAAAGTTTGACTGCAGTCTTAAATTTAAGAAGTTGGTTACTATGTAATGTGGGGTATCAATTTAGTCAATCAAAACATCATCGTTTATCTAAGCTCCAAAACACATGGCAACCCCACCATGCTATCCCTTCCCGATTCTGAGAAACTAGTAATAGGCCAATGACAGAATATCAGAGGCAACATTGCGCTGCATGCCCCGCATGCTTCATTTATCAAGCGAAACTCATAGCTTGAAGAGCGTTAAGGAGGTAACATTTTAGCACCTTTGAAATACACACAAACCGATCCTCTACCATGCAATGACAATGACTTCTTTGATAATTTTAACATATATGTATTGAAAACAAAACAATAACTGAATAACACTAACACGAATACAAAATATTTATTATTTTATTATTTACTCTTTCTGGATAACCTTTTTTTAATCAAGTTTTGTAGCTTGCATTTGTATAAGAATAGTATTGCAGGGGAAACTTTACTAGAGAAGAAAAAAGTAACCACAATTTAAAATAATAATAATTGTAATCGTATTCATATTATTCTTGTTCTCATTGTATTTTACGGGCAATGGCCAACATAATAATCAAGTGAAATGAGAATAGGAAGAAGCTACGCGAATCTGGGATAGAAAATAAATAATGATACAAATTTCAGCCAACGTGTGAATAAACAGCGTAAAGAATATCAAGAGTCTGAGCCAATGTGGGGTAGATAATAGAGAGCAGCACAACTAATCTAAATTTATATTGAGAGTAATCTTAGAAGAAATTTTATTATCTAATATTTATAAATTGCTATGTCAATTATTAAAAATTAAAAAAAAAAATCCGTACAAATGCATAACACAGTTCTGTGTGCATGTGGATATATATATATATACAGGCGTTAGAATGGCTGTCACTACCTCGACTCGGGTGAAGAGTTGCTGGAGCCCCCGAGACCTGTAGAAGAAGTCAACGGCGTCGTTGTGGCCGGCATTGTTGTTGTTGGTAGCTGTGGGGCTCTGTTGGACCCCACCCACGGCTTGCTTTCCTCCTTCCACGTCCGAAAAGCAGTTCCCCATCCCTGTCTGTCTCTCAAGCCCAAATCGAAATGAGATTCCTTTTTTGTTTCTGTTTTTTCTCTTCTCTATTTAAAGAGAAACACTATATACAACCGGGCATTGGGTAACCGACGCAACCGGCGCGTCTTTTTATAAAAAAAAGTTATTTTTTTAATATTTCATGGACGCTGAAGAACGTGACTGGATTTCTGTACGTCGAATTCAACGACAGCATATCTGCTGGTACCCCTGAGTGATCATTCCCCGCCTGTATGTTGAAGTTCTCGAACACTAGTTTCTGCGCAAAGACAAAATCCACACGCTTCTTTTTATCTGCTTTATCTCTTAGTAATATTTAAAAGGTAACAATTTATCTGATACATCTATAAACAATGCAGCAAACAAACAAGAAGAAGCGTGCTTTTATCATTTAATCCTTCACTGTGTTGCTGTGCCAGCGTGTGTTTTTTTGGCGATGGCAATGCACGAGAAGTCAGACTCGGAGGTGACGATCATGGACCAGGGTTTGTCACCGCCGCGCTCTCTTCGGAGGCCCGTCTACTTCGTGCAGAGCCCCTCGAACCACGACGTCGAGAATAAATTTCATGGGCTTTTGGTGATCATGACGACGTTGGCGTATGATAGATTATAGACTTTATAGGAGAGAGAAAGGGAGAGAGAGAGAGAGAGAAAGGTCAAAGCAAGGCAGTTGTGGCACGGTGCAGGGGTAATGATTTTTGTTGGAAGAGCAGGCTCAGAATTCAGATGCTCGTGATATATATATTGTATTTTCAGAGAGGATTTTCTCATTTTCATTTTCTCGGTTTTACTAGGATGATATATTTCTTTTGCAGTGCAAGCAGGAGGTAAGAATCAGAAACCACCAGCAGCAGCCAGCAGGTATTTTCAGAAGCCCTTTAAGGAATTTACAGACCCTCTCTCAGCCTCAGCTTCGTCTTTTCCTTTTTTCCTCTCTTTTCTCCTCTCCTCTCCTCTTCTCTCTCAGCTATTTGCTTAGTTTTTCTTCTTGCTTTTGAAGGCATGCGGGTGCATATATATTGCTACTTTTGAACCCAGACAGTCCCAACGTTTTTGAAAGTATATATACCTCTCTTTTTAGAACCCATACCAAGCCCTCGATCAAGGCTTTTCCTTTTATATATATCTAGAGGGAGCAAAGAGGTGAAAAAGGCGAAGTTTTTTTTCAGGTGAATCTAAGAAATACCCAAGTAGTGGAAAGCTTGTTTAGAAGAGTAAGTGAGTTAATAGGCGCGTTCTTCGGCGTCCATGTAATGTTAAAAAAATAAATTTGGTTATGAAAAGGCGCGCCGGTTGCATCGGTTACCCAATGCCCGGTTGTATATAGTGTTTCTCCTATTTAAAACCCTTGATAAATGTTTGGTTCGCAACCCACTTTAGAGAAAACGTGTGTGCTGAGAATTGTGATTGTGGAGGATTGTCTATCTCTGTTCTGCTCTATTTATTAAGGGAGAACAAGCTGTTTCCTATGTATACGATGCAATGTTTCCTTCCTTTCTGTTTCCTTTCTTCCTTCCTTGCAGGAACCTACGAAATTGTAGCATCTTTTACGAAGTTTCTTTCTTAGGACTAAACGAAACGCGGATTCCCTTGATTTTTTTCCCCGCCTTTGAGAACTGCGTTAAAACCGAACAGCGGAAAACAAAAATGGGTATTGACGAACCCAGAAGCAGAGTTTTTGAGTACAACGAAATTAATTGTTTATTTATAAAATCATTATTCATTTGCGTCTTTTCTGCGGTCGTTGAAAACTTGAAAGCAGCGTGAAGAGTTTTGGAATCGATGAACACTGGACATAGTTGGATGGTTTGTATTAACGAGACCACATCAAATGATTTTAAATGAAAAATAAAATTTGAAAAAAATATTATTAAAATATTATTTTAAAATTTAAAAAAATTAAATTAAAATTTAAAAAAATTAAATTATTTATTATATTTTATATAAAAATTAAAAAAATTATAATAATAGAATAAAATGAGATGTAACTTTTTTGAATTCAAACGAGTTAATAACAGGAAATAAATAAATAATAATTGAAGTTGTAAACTAACCTTGACTGGGTATGGTAGGTCGAATTCAACGTTCCATCGAACTTTCCGAATTCCAAGGGGTTTGTGGATCTAGTTTTGAAAAGCATGCCAGCTATGTTTCCTTTCGTTTGCTTGGCAAGTTTGGCACAAAGGCATTGTGCAACATGTACTACTGCCGTCTGTTTAGCCAGAATATTATTTTGTTTTGAGTACAAGTTGGTATAGAAAATATATTATTCACATTATTTGATAAAATACACTATTTATATTATTGATGTAGTATGTTGATTTGTAAGACTTAAATTTATAAGTTTTTTTTTTATAAATCAAATTATGTCATGTTATCAAATATGGAATGTGTATCATTTACACTAATTTATTAAAAGAATTTTTTTTTTCTTTTTAGTTTGGAGTAAAAAGATGAGGAGCATAATTAGAGTAGCTTCTCTGTTAATACATGTTAAATTTTATATGGGAGTAACCTAAAGGATATTGATAAAAAAAGAATCTATTTACAAGTTTATTTTTTGAGCCTAATTAGGTACAAGCGGTTTGGCGCACCAAATCGCGTATCGACACTGACATGACTTTTTTTATTGAAAAATTTGAGAGAAAAAGAAGGTCATCTGTCTCACGAAAATCATTTCTGTCTCAATTTGTACTGTTTTATTAAATGGATGCCTTATATGTCAGCATCGGTGCAAGATTGTTGGAATAATGTACAGGATTTGCCGATGTCGTTTAGAGGTTGGGTCAGGTTGGATAAAAGTGGGTTGTCATACTTGAGAGTTGATTAGTTGTTTTTTAATTTTGTTTTACTTGGAATGTCATGTATTCTTGGTATTCCTCTGCTATAAGTAAAGGTTTTATTATTTAATAAATTTGGGGATGAGATCACTTTTGGACATGTGACCTCTCATATTCTAAAAAAAAAAAAAAAAATGTTAGTATCGATGCGCGGTTTAGTGTGCAAACTCACTTGTAAGATGATTTTTCCTTATTTTTTACCCACCAAATTGTTGAGGGAAGGATCAAATTAACTTATTCAATGCCTATTCATAGGTTTTCTTGTTTAAAAAGCGATAAAGTTACAACTATTATACAATTTTCATGCAACTATTATATAAAATATTAATTATTTTGAAAAAAAAAAAACTGATTTTTGTTTAGACTTTAATGTGTTTGAATTTAAAAAAGTAGTATTTTATTAAAAAATTGTGAGTTAATTATATGTGTATTATTTAATTTCCAAACTTATATTTCATTAATCAAAAGTCAAAATAAAATAAAATAAAAAAGTTTAAATTAATATTATTACATTGCTGCATCACCATTCATACCAAGTTTGTTGAGTCTTTTTTGTTAAACAAAATTTGTAGTACGTTTACCATTTTCCTATATCTCAAAATCGTACAACACTTGAACTTTCGAATATGGGTATGATGTAATTGAATCAGATTGCGTGTTGATCGATTCTTTGAGAGTCAACCAACGGATGCGCGTGTTTCTTTCCCTTCTGCAAACATATACATTAAAAAAATAATAAAAAACAACAAGACTCTGATCCGGACCTCTCTAATCTCTATATGCCTTCCAAGTCATTAATGTAATGGTCCTTTTAATTTTAATTCGATGTGACAAACGAATAGAATAGATATTTGAAGAAGGGTTGAATCTTCTTTTTTTGAATCTGAATTCTTTCTTTCTACCCTCCTTCCATAGAATATCCAATTGGTTGCCCAAGAGAGCTTTACTTCCTAGCAAATGTATATGACGAAGTTAGGAGTACTCGCAATCCAATTTGCACATAAATTCAAGGTTTCTACGTTGCAATTCAGGAGTAGATGTCATACAATGTGAAGTTGGTAGCCCAATAACATTGACCAATTAAGGAGTAAGTCCAACACTTGCAACACCAATCGACCAAGTTTGATAGTCCCACATTTTTTATCTGTTCCGTACAAATTTGGAGCCCAAATCTGTTCCCTCATCCATACATTATGCAATTGAAGAGTGCCTCGTATGCACATCAGGTGCCAATAAACAGAAGTCCAAATACAAATGGATACATATGTTCAAGATGCAAATTCAGTCTGTGATTTCGGGGTTCTCTCTTTTGACAACTCTGGTCCAGTAGATGCCTCTGTTTCCTTCTTTTTATAATCTGGTTTCATAGGTGCCTCGACAAGAGAGTCTGATTCATTTTTGTTATCTTCTTCTTCCTTCATGTTGGATTCTGGTTCAATAGGTGCCTCTGCAGGAGTCTCTGCTTCCTCCTTTTTTTCCTGTTCCATACACCACGAACCAAGAGGCTGCCTGATCAAGATGTTTCCCAGCAAGCACGTTGCCGCTAAAAAGCTTTTTCTTTGTTTTCTGTTAACCAGAAGCAAACAGGATTAAACAATTAGGATAGGAAGAAACAAAGACAAGAAGAAAATGAAAATAAGAAAGTCATAAGCGTTTAGTCAACTGGTCATTGTTATCAAGGCTCCATGGACTTGCATCCAATTCTTCAGACATTCTGATACAATTAAAATTTAAATTGGTAAGAGTAAAAGTTCAAAAACTTGAAAAAACATGAATGCATTATGTATTAGTGTACATGTGTGCTGCCAAAATTGTTAGTGAAAAGAAATTAGAGAAGAGAGAGAGAGAGAGACAGAGAGGGAGGGAGAGAGAGATCCCCAGAAGCACCAATTTATGTGCAAGCAAGATAAATTATCAGCCACGTCAATCAAAATAAGGTCAACACAATATAAAAAGAAAGATTGACATTCCAGTTGCTGCATGCATATTAAGGATGATCTTGATCATCTTCTTCAGAATTCTTATTGAAAGAAAACAACATATTTATAAAGATAAAAGTTTCAAATATCAAATTATCATAAACGAAGCATTAAATGTGCTAAAAACACCAAAGTCCAGATCGAATACTAATATATTTCAACTATGTAGTGTGTTAAGATATGGGAGAATATGTAATTGGTTGCATACAGTTACAGATTATTGCATTAAAGATAAAAATTCATAGTTTTGTAAATTGAGAATATTTTTACCCTTTCTCTGAAAAACAATTGAGCTGTATCATAGTGATTTGACTCCCAAAGACAATGTGCGGTGGTATTAAGGTCATGCTTCCAATGCAAATTCAAGTAAGATATACGACTTTTGGCTTTGGGGTACTTGAGAGACTGTCACAGAAAGGCTTCATCTTGGGACAACATGTCACAAATACTTCCTTCAAAGATGGGAACCCAAAGGAATAAGGTTCAGAGCAAAATTGTGTGAAGTTTGGTAAGCCATCAAGTTGTAAGTATGCTAATTTGTTAAAAGTAATTGCCACATTTGCTACACCATCCTCCATTGATACAATTTTTGTAATCCTTTTGCATTCCATCACAGTCATTTTTTTGAGTTGCACCAGAGTTTTGGCAGTTGAGGATGTTAATAAATTAATCAATCCATCACAATATGATATGTGCAATTCTGTCAAATTTGGAAGAAATACCGAGGATGGCACTATGTTTCTCAATTTGCCGCATCGTGACAGATGAAGAAATTCTAGATCATGAAAAAGTGGGCATGGCTGGGTACTGTCTTCTTTCCACAAATGTGTAAGCATAGGTAGATGATAGAGCTCTAGTCGTCTTAATCGTGGGACTGGATCAACAAGTTCATAAGGGAATATTTCCTCCTGGCCACTAATCCATACTTGAAGTTCCAACAGATTTGGCAGTGGAAGTTGAATGCAAGTCTGGAGTTGGTTCTGTTGACTTGTTTCTTGACTACTACTGCTGCTAGCAAATTTTGAAGCCCAAATCACTTGTTCACATTTCGACAGTCGTAATTTTTCCAATGAAGGACATTCCAAATTAGTATGCACCCCTTCCAAAATCCACTTGAGTTTTGGCAATCTAGCAAGTCTCATTTCAATCAGCTGTATGGGGAACCCAATATGTAAGGCTGTTCCGTCTTCTCTCGCTACACTTTCTTCTATCCCTGAACTTGGAGCTATTAAAACTTGTGGTTCTTTACCATTATGCCCCTCCATATTTCTAAATATAGTTTCTAATGAACTGCAGTCCCATATACATAGACGAGTTAGACTTTGCGTTAATATTGTCGTTGTACGAAAATTAGATTGAAAGACGTGCAACAACTTTTCACATTGACGAATCTCCATATCTTGAGTATTTTTTAAAAAAGAACTCACGGCGACTTGACCCTGCCCTATAATTTCCAACTTATCCATGTTCAGAATGACCAACTTCTTCAAGCTCGAAAACGAGAGCTGCGAAATATATTAGAACAGTGGTTAACACATACCCCATCCAACATAACAGAACCTATAAGAAATATATTTTAGCTCCAGTGGACAGCTTCATTTAAATAATTAAAAAGGAAAACTAAATACCTCATGATGAATTAAAATTGGGACCTAAACAGTAATTTTTTCTTATAAAAATATGAATTTAAGTTATTTCAAATTTTAATTAATGCATTAAAAATCATATAAGTATTTATCCTCTACAAATTCTAATTTTTTTATTAAATAAGTTGTAATACTTATAATTCTTTCTGCTTTCGTTATTTAATTATTTCTTTATGAACTTGATATACAGAATAATAATGACATTTGAGCATTCATTAATAATGATTAATATTGTAATTAAATCTGTATTTTAGAAAGACTAATTAATTAAATTTATCACCTTAAGGAGAGAGATCAAGATGATTTCACAATATTAGGATGTAAAATTCTTCTACCTAAATGGGAAATCTCAAGACAGCTAATTAATTTTAGTCTCTTACCTCATCCACCAAGAAAAGGGGTTGTTTAATGGACATCTCAGATTGCCCCTCTTCAACTGTTTCTTCAAAGCGCACAAATCCTGAAGCAAATATCTCCACTTTCTCGCATCTTTCAATCCAAATCTTTTCCAAGATAGGCCATTTTGAAACATGCACTCCTTTGTAAAACCACTTGAGTCTCTTTAAATTTATAAGATTCAAATTACCTACTTGAGGGAACTCCAACGTCCTTGCTACTACTTCTCTTCCTCCTTCGTCAACTACAACAATTTCCTCCACCCCACAATTTTCAATCCAAAGTACTTTCAGATATCTGAAAACTATTTTGGGTTCTTGACCACAGCTCCATACGTGCTTTATTTTGGGTAGACCCACCATAAGCAGTGTTTGCAAGCTAGGGAAGGAAACCTGTCAGGATTATGTTCTTTGTATCAATTAAAGACGCCAAATATATATTTCTATGCTTAGATTTTGAAAATATGAAAAATTCAATTGGAGAATTAATATAAAATAGCACAAATTTGGGAACAATGATCCCTTCAAAAATCAGTATAGTCCGTCTATAAAATTCTCAACAAAGCTCCCAAGGATACAAAATCTTTAATTATATCATGCCATTGCAAATACTCATTTGTGATGCTATAATAGTTAACAAAAATATGCCAAATTCCATATTTACGCAATGAGCTTTTTTATTTGAAAACTGTTTTAGAAAAGTCCAATCTTATTTTTTCAAATCTAACATTTATGGCTCAAAACTATGGTGTCTTCAGCCATAACCTCAGTAGAGGAATGCAATTATAGTTTGGGGGCAGGGATGCCAATTGACCCACAAGCCACTAGCGTTAGGAATGCTTATGATTTATAGTACGGTACATATGCTTCTACACTTATATACGAACTCGTATCGATGTGTGGAATCTTTTGTGGGTAATTATTGTCTGATGTACCTGATGATGTAGAAGTGGCATGTGAAGATCGCGGTTGCCCTCTGCAATGCAATCAGTCATGAATGAACTTCTTGTGCTTAAGAAGCTCACAAGCTCTGGAAGGTCCTCAAGCACCAAGGTTTGCAGTTGATGGAACAATACTACATCTCCATCTTCTATTCTGTCTTTTTCTTCTTTCACAACTATCGCACCCATGTTGTTGCATCTTTTTATTTCCAGTTTTTCAAGTAGTGAAAGGCCTCTGGCTATGGATGATGAGAAGACAAATCTTAATTTCTCACAATTGTTCAGCTTCAAAACTCTCAATTTTTTAAAGGATGTCGATGGAAGTTTGACGCGACATATTCCAAGTTCAAGTTCCAACAGATTTGACAGTGGAAGTTGAATGCAAGTCTGGAGTTTGTTCTGTTGACTTTTTTCTTGGCTACTGCTGCTGCTCGCAAATTTAGAAGCCCAAATCACTTGTTCACATTCCCACAGTTCTAATATTTCCAATGAAGGACATTCCAAATTAGTATGCACCCCTTCCAAAATCCACTTTAGTTTTGGCAATCTAGCAAGTCTCATTTCAGTTAGTATGGGGAACTCAATATGTCTGGCTGTTCCATCTTCTCTCGCTACACTTTCTTCCGTCCCTGAACTTGGAGCTATTAAAACTTGTGGTTCTTTACCATTATGCCCCTCCATATTCCTAAATATAGTTTCTAATGAACGGCAGTCCCATATACATAGACGAGTCAGACGTTGCGTTAATATTGTTATTGTACGAAAATTAGATTGAAAGACGTGCAACAACTTTTCACATCCATGAATCTGCACATCTTGAATATGGGAAAAAGAACTCGTGGCGACTTGATCCTGCCATATAATTTCTAACTTATCCATGTTCCGAATGCTCAACTTCTTCAAGCTCGAAAACGAGAGCTGTAAAATATATTAGAACAGTGGTTAACACATACCCCATCCAACATATATAACAGAACCTATAAGAAATATATTTCAGCTCGAGTGGACAGCTTCATTTAAATAATTAAAAAAGAAAACTAAACAACTCATGATGAAGTAAGTATTGCGTATTCATCATGTATTCGGTTTGATATGTTTTGTTTGTTGGTAATAATAATCCAACAACTTAATTTAATCTCAGAATAATAATGAGATTTGAGTATTCTTTAACAATGATTAATATTGTAATTAAATCTATATTTTAGAAAGACTAATTAATTAAATTTATCAACTTAAGGAAGAGGTCAAAATGATTTCACAATATTAGGATGTAAAACTCTTCTACCTAAATAGGAAATGATATCTATCAAATTCATTACAAACACGGACTTTCAGTTAAGATATCACAAACACAGATGATATATTTTACTATCTGCTTTTTTGATAGTTGAATTAATTAAATTAAAGAGACGGAACTTGAATTCTATCATAATCGTAACTCTTTGTTTCCTGATTTTGAGCTGAAACATTTTTTTTTTCTGGTTTCAGTACTCAACAAGCTAAACTGGGCCTTTTCCTTTTTTAATTTGTTTTTTTCTTGCTTCTTTCTCGGCTTTTGAATCTCTGGTGTAAAAATTCTATTTGGATTTTGAATTGGATTTATGGTAGGCAAAGAGGGCTTAAAATAAAGAAATCACAAAATAAATTTAAAACGATTATTTTTATAATTTAGCTAAACTGATAGATAATCTAATGTGACTGGCTAAAATAATTAAAAAAAAAACGTAAAAACTTTAAATAATGAAAGACAAGGAATATTCATATGCTTAATATGGGTGTATGTTATTTTTTTTTTTTTTATAAACATGATATATAGAATATGGAGAACGGAGTATTTTTTAGTAATTATTATATTATGATTAAGTATACCATTTAAAGAGATTAACTAACTAAATTCATCAACTTAATTAAAAATATATCAAAATGATTTTATAATATTGGGCTGTAAAATTTTCATTCACTTTCAGGAAAATCTTAATAGAGCTAAATAATTTATAATCTCTTACCTCATCCACCAAGAAAAGGGGTTGTTTAATTGACATCTGAGAGTACTGCCTCTCTTCAACTGTTTCTTCAAAGCTCATAAGTCCTGAAGCAAATACCTCAACTTTCTCGCATTCTTCAATCGACATCGTTTTCAGCATCGGCCATTTTGAAATATGCACTCTCCTGTAAAAACACTCAAGTCTTGGTAACTTTGCAAGATCCAAAGAAGTTAATTGAGGGAACTCGAACACCAACGTCCTTCCCATTGCTTCTCCTCCTTCAGCCCCAATAATTTCCTCCATTACCCCACAATGTTCTATCTTGAGAGACTTCAAACTCTCACATCCGTTAACATTACTCCAAACATGTTTTATTTTGGGCAGACGTTGCAGATGCAAGTTTTTCAAACTAGGGAAGGAAAGCTGTAGGATTAAGTCTCTCATATTAGTTAAAGACGTTCAAGATTTCAGTGCTTTGAATTTGAAAATAGGCAAAATTAAACAAGGGAAAGAGTGTATTATAGCTATAATTTTTTTTATTGGACCAACTATCGGGAATTAAGTCCGGACTAATTTTGACAATGCACATGTCCTTGACAAAATTTTTAATGTGTACTTCATATAACTCAAGGAAAAGTTTCCAATACGATAATTCCTAAAAGTTATTTACACTCAATAATTTAAACTTTAAATTTAGAAGGAACATACTATTAAGATCAAGGCTCTTACCACTTGAGCCAATTTCTATAAGTTGGTCTAGAATTAAATGACACTGTCTAACTATACTTCAATATATATAATATATATTCCAAGCCTTTTGATATAGAGTACTTCTTTCTTTTGCCTCTGTTTTTAGTCCTTAATTTGTTTAATTAAAAAAAATGATATCTATTACTTATGTAATTTTTGAAACATCTTCCTCGTATTCTAGTGAGCCATCTCATCACTTTGTTTTATTTTTTATTTTATTAACCTATTACGACCCTTTACATATTAAAAAGACTTTAATATCGCAATAAGTCCATTCGATTTTTTTTTTTTTTTTTTTATATTAAGATCATAAGAAATAATAAGCTTAAAACTGTCATCTTTAACTCCTAAGAATACATATCTATCTAGATGTGAAAGCAAATACTCATTTACCATGCTACAACACTTGGAAAATATGTAAATTAATTTCATTATTATTGAATCAGCTTTTTATTTCAAAATCATTTTAGACATGCAAGTCCCATCTTATTTTTGTTTTCGAATTTTACTTTTATGCCCCAAGACTGCTGGCGTCTTCCGCCACAACCTAACAGAGGCGCATGCAATTATACTTTGGGCAGAGGGATTGCCAACTAAATCATGTTTATGCTTATGGTGTGCTTGACACATGATTTACATGGACTTGTGTAATGTACCTGATGATGTAGAAGCGGCAACTGAAGATCATGGCCGTTGCCCTCCGAATTGGTTTCTCTGGTGCTTAAGAAGCTCACGAGCTTTGGAAGATAACTTAGCTCCAAGGTTTGCAGTCGACAGAACACCTCTTCTATTCCGTGATCTTCTTCTTCTTTCATGAATATTGCACCCACGTTGTTGCACCTTGTTATCTTCAATTCTTCAAGTAGTGAAAGGCCTCTGGCTATCGATGATGAGAAGATAAATCTTAATTTCTCACAGTTTTCCACCTTTAAAACTTTCAAGATTTTGAAGGATGTCCTCAACTCAGGGAGATGCATAATATTATCATTATTTTCGATATAGAGATGCTTCAATTGTTGAAAATCTTCTCTATCTAATTCATATAAGACACTCTTAGTACTGTTCGACTCGTCTAAATAAAGATATTCTGTCCTCTTCAGTAGCATTTCAATCCCAAAGTCCAATTCAAAGCTCATACTTAGTTTGAAATGTAACGATCTTGAGATGGCAGATATCTGATGAAACGGATCATACTTGATATCTCCAATGCGTATCTTGTATCTCTCAAGCTTTTCAGAAAACAAATCTTTCGGTAGATTGTTGGCATCTTTAATATGTATCTCTAAGGTGATCAAATGTGACAATTTCTTTAGCTCTGCAAGGCTAGCATTTTTTCCTTCATTATTGGGTCCTTCAACCTCCAATTGGACATCGATGCCATGCATAAACAATTCTTCTAAGTTGACCAAGCTTGACAAGACATTAGGAGGAATCACTGTAAGTCTGTAACAATTGGTCAAATCCAATAACCGCAAACGAGTCAACGACCCTATTTCTCCGGGCAGGTTTGAAATGTCAGAACGAGCAAGACTAAGAATTACTAAAGTCTTGAGTTCTCCAATCCAATGAATATCTCCCAACTTACATCCATGTAGACACAATGTTTGTAGGTTTGTAAGTGGAAAAAGTGATGAAAGTTGTATATTTGTCAAAGTCAGAACTTCGAGCTTCTCCATCCCTTGGAAGAAACTGTCTTCGAGCTTGTCCATCCCTTGGAAGGAAATGTTCGGGATTTCCAAAGATTGATCTTCATCATCAGAATCATCACACTGGACATGAAAGTATCTTAATTTAGGACAATCTATTTTATTGGGATATTTATGGATATGATCTCCACCATGAATAGAGAGCGCCTCGCATCTTTTTAGTGAATCCACATCTGGCCATGCTTTTTGCCCACCATCGCCTCTCATGACAAACATATTATGATCATCATTTGACGCAATTATTGTAGCGACATGACGAACAAGATCATGCATGTAAAATTCCTCGCAGCTGCGTGGACTTTGTAGTAGCAAACAAGCATCTTGGAGATCTCTAACTAAAGTTTCTAGTCTGTTTCTTGCTTCTTCCAATGTATCAATGCCATANAGAAGGATTGGAGCTCACTACCATCAAGATGTTTATAGCTCAGCTCTATACAATAATAGACGGGTAACCATATTTTTGTGTCATGTTCTAGAGTGGGTCTTGTTAGTTGCACCAGGGCATCCTTCCAGATTCCCAAATTCTTCTCATTCTTTAATGACCTAGAAACTGTTACAAGTGCAATCGGAAGACCTCCACACGCTTTAGCTACCTTAATTGCTTCGTTTCGCAAATCACGATCATCTTTGACAGTATCACCCGCCATCTTTTCGAAGAAGTTCCATGCTTCTTCTTCTCCTAATGTGTCGAGTTTAAAGCTGTTCTCTAATTCGGTGCCCATCTCAGATGATAGTACATGCAGATCTCTGGATGTGAGTAGTACTTTGCATCTTTCGGAAGGAGTAATTCCTATTTCCTCCAAATCAAGTTGCTTCCATATATCATCCAAGATAACAAGTATCTTCTTCGCCTTGTCGTTTTCTAACCTCGCCCGTAGACGGGCTGCTCTTCCTTTTTCAGTTATATTAGGATCAAGATTTAGATCTAGCATGTCTGCAATTTCTCCTTGAATTCGACTTAGGTTTGGGCTGTCCGTCACATTTGCCAGAGCCACCTCATCGAATAAGCTTTCTTCCTTGGCTTTCCTGAAAATTTCTTTCATCAGTGTACTCTTTCCAACTCCAGGTGACCCCCACACGCCGATCTTGTTGATATTAGCATCTCCCAATGCCTTCATAATTCTCTTCGTAATTGATATCCTCGAATCCAAGGTGAAGTTTCCATTTTCAAGAAGTTCAGCAATATTACCCACCATCTGTTTTGCTTCCCGGCTCATCTGATGTCGTTGCTTCAAGTTCAGGCATGACGGATTAGAGTTCGTCGATTCCGCTTCTTCTTCTCCTCCACCAAGTTTCTTGATAATATCATCCACCTTTTTCAACCACGTTTCTACATTATCTTTAATTTCATCGCCGTTATCTGAAGCAGTTTTAACCTTGCGTTCAACCTCTTTCTTAGCATCCCGCAACGTCTTTTCCAGCTCCTTCAGATTGTCCATGTTACTCTTGTAGTGACATGAATAAGATAGCCACCGTCCAACTGGTCGAACAGTGTACTCTGCGATTTTCGCTGCAACTGCAATAACGATCTCCATTCTTGTTTGCCACGGTCCGTCACCAGCTTCCTCTTAATTTTTTTTTTTTAGGGAATTAGTTTTTTATAAAAATTTTAAGCTCAAACAAACTGATGAAAACCAGGAAAGATATATATAGAAGTTGAAACTACGATGGCAAAAAAGCTTCTTCACCCAGTAATTAAATAAATTCGAGTACCTCTCCTTAGGACATTGATGGACTGGAGGCTGGAGCAAAGAGTCAATAGGATGAAGTTGAAAACCAAATTAAGCAAATAGAAAGATGAAAACTAGGCGGGCGGGGATCTGATTCCACAATATCAATGTAGATACCAGACCAGAAACAGAGTTGGGAGTGGCATATTGAGTAAAGACGGATCAGTAATAAAATGAATCACTGAAGAACCCAAGAACGAAACGAGAAAGCTTTTCACCGAAAACCAGAAACAAGAAAAGAAATGGTAATGATTAATATGCCAAAAGGCGGGAACAGAGAAAGGATGGTCAACCACTCTCGGTTACCCTTTCACAAATGCATCACTTTCTTCGTCAGACCCTCCAGTCACGCTCTGTGCTGAAAATTCAAATTTTTTTTTAACATAATTGCAAGTGTGAAAATGCAAATATTATGGAAGAAATCCATTCAAGTATCTAATTATAATTTTCCAAATCACTCGGTAAATTATTCAGTAAAAGATTCACACTGTTTACATAATAGGCTAGTGATCCAAATTTATGGAAGACCCAGTCATTCGTGTGAAAAGAGGATCGGTACGTATTAGTATCGAAATATTGTATAATTTATCTATTAATATTGTATAATATTAAAAAAATATTTACTATGTTGATCAATGACTGAAGTTGATGCACTTAGTATTAATTTCCATATAGATAGTTAATTAATATATAATAAGACTGATGTATATATGAGAATATGCATTTATCATGAAATTAAAGTGCTAGAATCACTATAACAAAAACGATATTTTTCGCAACCAATTGGAAAGGTCGTTTTTGTTGCAGTGAATTACCAATACTAATTATGTAAGCAACGTTTCATGATTTTGAAGTCTAAGCAGCAGAAAAGCTTCAATGGCAACAAAAAGTCATGTAGCCCGACAAAGCATTCCAGCTGCTGGTAATAAAAAATTAAAAATTGCCTGTGGAACATGATCGATTACCCACTTCCCAGCTACCTACCCTCTCTTTTCCTGATTCAGCCACCTAGCTGGGTAGCTACCCAGCAACATTGTAATCAATAATAATAATAATAAAATAGTTAAAAGCTCGCTAATTAAGTTACCGATGTCTGATCAGTTGAGATGAATTGGATAATAAATTAAAATGATAAAATAAATTTTGTAAAATCTATTTAAAATAAATTTAGATATATTTATACAAAGTTAAAAAATATTGTAAGTTCTGTTACTTCTGTATATAAAGAAAAATTAAGTTGAAAAAAATTATAAATTTTATATGTAAAGAAATTTTGAATTACAATGAATTTAATAATTTAAAAGTTGTGTATTTAAATATTAAATTCAGTTTAAAATTAAATTAAATTAAATTAAATTAAATTGATTTCAATTAAGTTTTTAACTTCTAAACGAACCATTTGTTTAACATTTGTAATCTACAGATCGGATCCATTAGTTGTAAAGTTCTGAGAAACAAACCACTTCTGAAAGAAAATATAATAATCATTCATTTTATTAGCCTCCGTTTGAATATAAGAGTATTTTTTTAAAATATCATTTAAATATAATTTTTTTAAATTTTTTTTTATATAATAATTATCTAATTCTTATAATTTTTTTTAAACTTTTAGACAATATATAAAAATAGTACTTTTTTTTTTCAAAATTTAAAACAATATTTTTATTTAATTTTTTAACTCTCATCAAAACTAGCTAGCGATCAAATCATCAACAAAAAATTCTGCATATATACATTCCGCAAATATGGGTTGGAAGAACAAATATTTAAAGTGCAGCTAGCGCCAATCAAACCAGCCAAAAATTCATTGGATTTTAAACAATTCGGCTAAATTGTGATGTTAGTATTTATATATAAATATTGAGATCAAGAAGCATCCACGTACGTACCTCACTTTAATTTTGTCCTCCTCGATGATCCGCATCAAAAGCATAAACTAAGAGGAAAGATGCCCAAAAGGAGTCTGAACAGAAGCGAGGAAGCTGTAAACAGTATTACCTGTCATGAATAACAAATTAAACATATGTCACCGACTATGAATACATGCATGCAAGAAAGTCTGACCACGGCAAATGGAAGAGGCGAGCTCGTAGCTAGCTAGCTAGCTAGCAAAGGTAATAAGTTAATAACCCTACTATTCTGAATAGTACTGGCTTTAAACGTAGACTATTAGTGGAAGATGAAGATTATATAGAGTCTGGAATGACAAAAAAAGGGAAATACAATAAATAATTTAATTTTTTTAAATTTTTAAATAAAAATAATATTAAAAATAATTTGAGAAAAACTATTTGAGTTTTATAGCTCGTATCACCATATATAGAAAACAAAAAACAAAAAACAAACTTGAGTTTTATAGTAATCTAGAAAAACTGATCAATAGCCCTATCGATCGAAGCGCTACAATAAATTTGAGAACCAAAGCATGCAAGTTACAGAGATGGACAAAGATAGAAGCACGTACGTCGTACCTCTCTTTTGTTGCTCTGAAATATCAAGACTGCAAAACAATGACGCTCATCAATGGACTCGAGTTTAAAACGCCAAGGGGTCAGTACAGTGTTCGCAAGTCAAACTTTTGGAGCAGCACATGCGGTAAAATGGCTGTCTATATAGCAGCCAACGTGAAGAATGGATCATTTTTCAAAATACTATAATATATCATAATTCAAACTATTTTAATATCATTCACAAACTATTTATTATTCTTAAATTTTTAATCTCTATATATATATAATTTCTCAAAGATTTTCTAATTGTAAATTCAGTTATTCGAATTTATGCTTAGAATTTTTAAATTTCACAATTAGTACTTTCTGTCACAATTTGGGTGTCGCCGTGTCCGTTGCGTGGTGTTATAGTCGTATTGACAAATACCAAACGACAAATTCTCTAAACGAATTACCAATTTAGCATCTTTCTTGGGACAAAACAGAAAGAGCTGTGTTCCATCCCCGAGGATGTGCACGAGTTTCTCGAGAATAATTTTTTTTTATGGTTTTTTTCCTTTATTTTTTCTATATTTTTAAATATTTTTAAAAAAACATCATAATATCATGAAAAATACTTCTTTAATCACTAAAATGATGGGATACATTGCAATTTTAATTTTGATTATTAAAAAAACATTTACTTATCATATGTTCAATGACTGAAGTTGATGCACTTAGTATTAATTTCCATGTAGATAGTTAATTAATATATAATAAAACTCATGTATATATGACAATATGCATTTCTCATGAAATTAAAGTGCTAGAATTATGATTGCCGGAGACTCTCTTAATACCCTTCAAGTAGTAAAGAATTCAAATTATATTCTTGAATGGGCAGTGCAACCAATTATTCATGATATCAGGCTTGCTCTTAAAGGGTTTGACAAATGGGAACTTAGAAAAATACATCGAGATGAGAATCGAGACGCACATTCTATTGCACAGTAGACTGCCTCCAAAAATATTTTTTGGAAAAATTCCACTTATTACCATTCCACCTTCTCTGCTAAACTTTCACAGTGAAAAAGACGCACCTGCTATATTGTAATTTTGTCTTAGAAAATGCTATTTGTCCCGTTTTATTTTCCCGATTTACTTTCACGCTTAACGTGGTTACCCACCTGGCAAACTGAAATTATTTATTTTTCTCACTTTTTTTTAAGTCTGAAACAAACGCAGGCAAAAGAATCCCGCTTAACCGTCACGCCAACTGCTCCCCAAGGATGTGAAGACCCACTCCGCTGCACCTCCCTCCTCTGCAAGCACCGCAGCCCACGTAAGCGACACCCCCTCAGCCACAGGCAGCTTCTCCACCATCTTACATAAACTAGAGCTGCAAAAAGAACCAATGGAGATCTGCCCTACGTGCCTAGCAGAAGCCAGACCACTGCACGCTGCCGTGCTTTCTCCTGCAGGACCAAAATGGAAATCGCTAGGCCCCTTTCCCTCATGGTCAAGGAAGCACAGCCCGCTTGTAGCCCTATACCATCGCCTACACCACCATAGCTCTCCACGACAACACCGCAAGCTATACTCAAACGCACACTCTGGTTTCACACCACAAAACAGAGCAACGTCGCAACCCTTTCCTCGCTGCAAACCACAAACGAACCCAACCGTAATCCACGGCATCTCCTCCCTCTGCGATCACCTAGATCACAGCCCAGACAACACGGGTCCTCTGTCCGCAGTGAAACCAACTCCATCGCACAGCTCCATACAAGCTCGACAACATTTCGGTATAAATATCAAGCCCTAACTTGTCGTGCCTCCACAAACCGCCAAGCCCATGTTTCCGTCAACCCATACTCCTCCACTAGTCAAGCTCTCTCTCTCACAATCTCTCTCTCATGCCTTACAAGTATATTACGGGTGAGGGCAGATTACCTGAGTTGAGAGTTGTACTCACATGTCTTAAAGTCGGTCATGAATTTATGTTTAGAGTGGACTTAATATGTCTATTTTTTTGGGTTAAGACCATGTATTTCCATGGATAATACAACCTTGCATAGGCGATAATATAAGACTAATTTACGAAGCAAGTATGAATTTTTTTTTTATGAGAATAAAGAACTTCATATATTAATGATGAGCTAGCTCAGTCAATACAACAGAATGAATACATCCAGGAACAGAATGAGCTAACTTCATTTATTTTGTGTGTGAGAATTTGCAGGTATGGGAATCCTACAAGGCTAAAGAGCTTATAAACTTGGTGGATCCGACCCTTAAGATGAATTTCCCGAAAGAAGATGTCCGATTCTTTAAGGTTGACCTACTTTGTGCTCAGGAAACCGTAAAGCACCGGCCCCGAATGTCAATGGTCATTAAGATGTTGAACAATGAAATGGACATGAAAATGCGAACTAGTGCAGAAGATGATGTCGGGCCAGGGGAGATGGAGACTTGGGCGATAAGAACTGGAGGGATTCTTTTTGCCTGGGAAGTCAAGGAGGGAACGGGTAAAACAGTAAAATAGCTTTTTTCAGACTTTCAAAAAGTCAAAAAGACAAATGAGATTAGTGTGCCAGATAGGCATCCATGTGAAACGGGACGTTAAAGCGGGACGTACAGGCATTGTCCGTTAAAAATTGTCAGTGGAACATGATCGAGTACCCACTACCCAGCTAGCTACCTAGCTACCTCCTCTTTTCCTGATCCAGCCAAAGAATTTTTATTATTTTTAAACTCAAACAAACTGATGAAAACCAGGAAACATATAGAAGTTGAGACTGCGATGGCAATAAAGCACGGGGAAAAACAAAGACCAGAAATAGAGTTGGGAGTGGGATATTGCAGTAAAGACGGATCAGTACTAAAATGAATCACGGAAGTAAAACGAGAAAGCTTTCCACCAAAAACCAGAAAAACAAAAAGAAAAAGAAAAACAAAAAGAAAAGAAGAGAAATGGCAATTATCAATATGCCAAAAGGCAGGAACCAAGAAAGGATGATCAACCACTTTCGGTTACTCCTTGCCTAAAAAAAAAAAAAAAAAACCACTCTCGGTTACTCTTTCACAAATGCATCACTTTCTTCGTCAGGCCTTGATCCAGTCAAGCTCTGTGCTAAAAGTTCTTTTTTTTTTAACATAATTACAAGTGTGAAAATGCAAATATTATGGAAGAAATATCACACAGATATTTGTTTTTGGGGTCAGAGTCTGGTTCAATCATTTAAATATCTAATTATAATTTTTCTTCAAATTTATGGTAGAGCCAGTCATTCGTGTGAAAAGAGTCTCGAAATATTGTATAATTTCTCTAGTCCGAGTCTCGAACAATTGAAAAAAAAACTAGATCATCACATATGGTATCTAAACTAATTAATGAACTGTGCTAAATCTTTAAAATAAATCCTTTAGTTCATGTATATTACGAACACAACCGATGAATAATTCAGATGCAACATCTAAAATATCACATATCTGAAAGAATTTAATTAAATTCATACTTTTGATCTGGAAAATCGTGATCGTACCTCACTTTAATTTGGTCTTCCTCGATGATCCGTATCAAAAGTGCAAACTAAGAGCAAAGATGCATGCCAAGATGGTCACCGGAATCAATTAATTATATGAAAACCAAGATGGATCGGCATTTAGGAGTGAAACATGATTAATAATGTGTGGCGAAGTTGGACATATGATGACTAAGAGAAAAAACAAGCACTTACAACCAATAAAGAAAAAACGAACAAGTATGACATTTAAAAATGACTAAGAGATAAGAGTCTTTGTTTACTATATCTATCTGTCATTATATGTCATTATTTCCTTCTCATGAAATATTATATAAAATAGATACTACTCTACCAAATGATTTCCTTCTCATTATATGTTATTGTCATATTGACAAATACCAAACGACAAATTCTCCGAAAGAATCACCAAATTAGCATCTTCTTGGGCAAAATGGGAAGAGCTGTGCTACATCCCTGAGGATGTGCATGAGTTTCTCAGAGAATAATTTTTTTTTTTTTTATGATTTAAAAAAAAATATCATAATATCATTCAAAATACTTTTTTAATAACTAAAATGGTGGGATACATTGCACTTTTAATTTTGATTATTAAAAAAACATTTACTTATCATATGTTCAATGACTGAAGTTCATGCACTTAGTATTAATTTCCATATAGATAATTAATTAATATATAATAAGACTGATGTATTTATGAGAATTTGCATTTATCATGAAATTAAAGTGCTAGAATTAACAATACTAATTATGTCAGCAACGTTTAATGATTTTGATGTCCAGGTAGAAGAAAAGCTTCAATGGCAACAAAACTGATTTAGTTTTTTTAGACAAGTCATGATTTCATATGCTATCAAAACTGAGGTCTTGAATTTGAACGCCAAGCCCAAAGTCTAGTACTAGAGATTGGCATTTTTTCCATATAGCAGAATTAATGATTAATGGGTAGAAAAACTAAATCATTTGGGGATTCTTACAAGTGTAGTTGATTGTATTAATGTTATCTCCTCAACCATGAAAATTGGTTGTTGAATGCAAGTCTCAAGTTGGATGATCCATTGACTTGTTTCTTCACAGCTCAAACATTTTGAAGCAAAATGTCAACTTTGTTGCAGCCCAAAACTTACAATTCTTTCAACAATGGAATTTCCAAAGTTTTCACCCCTTCCAAAAACCACTTGAGTTTTGGCAAATCAGGAAGAGTCATACTGGTTAGATGCTCCAATTGCGTGCATGAGACTTGTAGTCACCGAGGCTGTTTATAAAGCATGTTGTTCAAATATAACTTCCTACGAACCACAATTGATTTTAAGTAGACTTTGGAATGTTGTAAGCATGTTAGATTGAGAAATGTGCAAAAGATCTTGAAAACCAATGACACTTAATAGATGTCTTAAGGACGTGTTTGGCACACTTGCAATTGCGTCCACGTTGGTTATGGATGATCTCGCTTGTACCTGAAATTGGAAGGTAAGATGGGCTTGGCCGCTTTGGTCAGAGGTCGCTTCCGATACCTAAGTTAGTTGCCACCAAAGAGATTTTTCTTCATGATTCCAAGGAAAGACTATAAACGTACCTTTAGATCTTCCTCTATACCTTATTTGTATTTCACTTTTGGCAGGAGTCTCACCTATTGCTTTAGACAATTTTACAATTGTACTTCTATGAGGGATCAACATGTCATCTCATTTAATGCGGTAACCCCTCTGGCCTCAAGATGACTCCCGGCTGTCCTAGACTTGCCCTTTCGAGTGGGTGCATCAATGCATTTAATACAACATGTCCTATGAGGTTCTTGGCGAGCTTCTTCTTGACACAGATAGGTTCACTCCACAAGCCAGTCGGGTTGCTCTTCACAATGTGCTCCTTCTCATGAGATGGTGGGATATCTCTTTCCCTTGATGGCTCTATCCTCGTCCCTAAGTGACGGACCTTTGAGCCACTTGCCTAAGCTTTTCGCCTCATACACATGGTCCAGTTCAGTGGGCTCGTTCAATTTGGTTAGGTTTTTATCTTTTGGAGTCCAATTTTGGCCCAACAGTAACTTTGCAAATTATTTTTGCTTACTTGCGATGAGAATTTCTTTAGCTTCTTCTTTTATTTTCTTTCTTTTATTTATTTCTTTTTGCGTGGGCTATTTTGACCCGCTCTCATGATTTTTTTCCTCGAGCAGAAAAATTTCCGTTAGTTCCTTTTTCCCACGTTCTCTCAGGCCGCTTGTATCAAGAGATTCGTACATTCCATCTTGAAGTTGATGCCACGCATCACCCTGGGGAAGTGTAGGTCTCCAACTGTGCCTTTTCTCTTTCAAAAAGCTGCGCTAATTCCATACGCCATCCCATTCTAGCTTTCCTTTTGTTTCACTTGTCCCCACGTAGACTTCCATTCCAACTTATCTCCCATATTCTTTGCCGTCGTCTTCCCTGTACTCCAAGCTTTCCAAAGCTACATAACCCTAGATGGCTTCTCATGGCACCACTTGTGGTGGATCCCATGGCAGCACTTGTGGTGGGGCTCTTGAAGGAGCTCGTGGCTCTCACCCTAGTCCAGCCCGTGAGTTCCCTGATGGCTTAGGCGATGCAAACTCTTACGAGGGTGAGTGGTTTGCTAGGAACCTATGTTATGCACTACCACTGGGGCAGACCTTGACTCTGTGCGGGATGTGCATGAGATTTCGAATTCTGTCGAGCTAATCCTACCTGGTCCTCACTGTGGTGTAGTAGATTTAGAGGGGCTCGCTAGGCAAGTGGCCCTTTACATTGGTATCTTCCCATTAGGGTTATAGCTTCCTTTTTGTCACTCTATTCATGAGATCATGGACTTCCTAGGTCTGGGCCCTTCTCAGATTTTGCCCAACGCCTGGAGGATATTGCTATCATATTGCTTAGTGAGGCGTTTGGCTTTGGAACCTACAAATTATGAGTATTCGGATCTCATGGCACGCGAGATTGTCCATTCCCATGGCATCCAGTAGCAAGTAGGCAATCTGTGCGTAAGGTGGCATCATTGGAGTCTTGCTTTTCTCACATCACGGACTGGCACAAGAAGTTTTTATTTGTTTCCAGACCGTCTAAGAGTTTCCTATGAACGAAATGAGGCATGGCAAGTTTCCAATTCGCAGTATATGGGGGCGTGATTCGGATGGGAACTCCTTCGACGTGACCCTTTCCCCAAGGGAAGAGGATGATTGGGATTACATTTGCTCGTGGGTTGTAGAAAGTTTAGATGAAGCTTGGTTTAACACTCTCCTCGCCACGTAGAACATAGATTGGTTCCTGATTTTCCTGGATTAGTCCCGATTTGTCTGTCACCCATCCTTTAATGTCTAGGAGGAAACCCCTACACGTGGTTAGAATGGCCACACATAATATGAGATGTGAATAAAATACGAAATAGTAGTAAATATAAAGAGTAAGGGTAAGAGAGAAGCAAACTCCAGTTTTTAAACGAGATTCAGTCTCACTGCCTATGTTCTCGCCTCAAGCTATCCCTTGAGGATTCCCTAAGGAATGCGTAAGATCTATACATTTTAAGACTGTATAAATAATTTTTATTTTTTATTTATAAAAAGTACAAAGAAAATTAAAACAGACCTTCTTACTTCGCTTTCGATTATTGTCTAATCCAACTGAAAACCAACATACAATATTTTTCAAATAAGAAAGGATGATCAACCACTCTCGATTACTCTTTCACAAATGCATCACTTTCTTCGTTAGGCCTTGATCCAGTCAAGCTCTGTGCTGAAAGTTCAAATTTGTTTTTTAACATAATTACAAGTGTGAAAATGCAAATATTATGGAAGAGTCTTTATCAATTATTTTGAAGAATAATTAAAAAAAATCATTTAAATATCTAATTATAATTTTTCTTCGCTCGGTTAATTATTCAGAAAAAGATTCACGCTGTTTACATAATAGGCCAGTGATCCAAATTGAAAAAAGAACTTGATCACCATATATATGGTATCTAAAATAATTCATGAACTGTGCAAAATCTTTAAAACAAATGATCGATGTGGAAAAAAAATTCCATTTGATCATGTATATTACGAACACAACCGATGAATAATTCAGATGCAACATCTAAAATATCATATATCTGAAAGAATTTAATTAAACATAATAATGCAAAGTTGGACATATGACTGAATCTTTATGGTGATTGGTGGGAAGAGTACTGAATGTATATAAATAATGACTAAGAGAAAAAACAAGCACTTGCAACCAATAAAGAAAAAACAAAAAAGTATGACATTTAAAAATGACCAAAAGATCAGAGTCAGAGTAAGAGTCTGTTTACTATATGAGTTTCATATCATCCTATCTGTCATCATATGTTTTTAAATTTGGCAATTAGTCTTTTCGTCAACCTGACACGCATATTTTAAGTAGCACGTCAGCATTTTAAAAACATAAATAAATAAATGATTTTAAAATGTGGTTGTCGCGTGGTGTTATTGTACAGATGAGTAATGATATAGACACAATACATTTCTACAACATATTTTATAACAATGTTATAAGATGGAGATAGTTTCGTAAAATGATGTTACTTTTATAAGATGTTTTATAAAAAATCTCTCATTTAAATATAATTGTGTAAAATATTGTGAAAAATATTATGTGTAAATCATTTTCCTTGACAAATACTAAACAACAAATTCTCCGAAAGAATCACCAAATTCACGGAAACAATCTCCAAATGGATAATGATAGGGTTACTATCCTCCTATTACTCATTTACTGTTCTTTCTTCTTCTTTTTTTACTTAACTGTTAAGGAATTGAGTATTAGTAAAATTATATATTTTTTTAATTTTTTCTTAATGATTAAGAATGTTAAAAAAATACTTAAAAGAAAATGATAAAAACTAAGAGGGTAGTAACCTACCCTCCCCAAATTATAAAAGCATTCACATTGGGGCACTTATGAAATTTAGGTCAAATAATCTTATTTCTTTATAATTATCCAATTTTGAGAAACACCGTATTTCCCATTTTCTATTCTCTTCCTACTGATCTATTTAAATATTCCTTCATTTTAATTAAGCTTATTGTTCATCCGGCCTAAGTTGTTTGAAAATCTTATTTTAAACCCGACCCATTATAACAATACATTAAATATAAAAAATGTATTTATCAAAAATATATATTATAATTTTTAATATAACATTTGATATAACATATAAATTCTAGTCTTAAACATAAACATTAATATATAAATTATTATATATATTAAGGATAAATACATTTTTTGCATAATAAATTATAATATATATTTTTTTAAAATACATTTTTTCACATTTGATCATATATATACTTATATAAAAAGTCTAGAATTTATATAGACTATAGTTAAATTCAATACTATACTAGTATGTGTTCATTATTATAAAATAATGTACTTATACTATAATATAAATAGATTAATAGTTTAATATATGTAAACATCATATTATTACTAACATAAATAATAATAAAAACATAGATAATCCATAAAATTGAAAAAACTAGACCGGACTGGATCAAAATTAGAAAACTGAAAGTTCTGATTTTAGTAGTGAATCAGTTTTTAAATTTTCAAAAGTGGTATATATCTATTCGGATCTAAATTAAAAAAACGTAAAAACCCGAAGGACATATTACACCCCTATTTTTGCGGCATCCGTTGATTGAATTGTACTACTCACATTATGCTATTTTTTGAGATGTCGGTCATCAAAACCAGCGATCAAATCATCAACAAAAAATTATGCATATATACATTCCCCGCAAATATGGGTTGGAAGAACAAATATTTAAAGTGCAGCTAGCGCCGATCAAATCAGCCAAAAATTCAATGGATTTTAAAGGATTCGGCTAAATTGTGATGTTAGTGTGTGTGTGTATATATATATATATATATGGCAGTGATTCAAATTATGGTAGAGCTAGTCATTCGTGTGAAAAGAGTCTCGAAATATTGTATAATTT
The DNA here is from genome assembly GCA_003123785.1 of Pterocarya stenoptera. Lineage (NCBI taxonomy): Eukaryota > Viridiplantae > Streptophyta > Magnoliopsida > Fagales > Juglandaceae > Pterocarya > Pterocarya stenoptera. The sequence goes on along the minus strand of QEOT01009060.1, from coordinate 130,649 downwards.
CTCTAGTCCGAGTCTCGACAATTAATGAACTGGGCTAAATCTTTAAAAGAAATCCTTTAGTTCATGTATATTACAAACACAACCGATGAATAATTCAGCTGCAACATCTAAAATATCATATATCTGAAAGAATTTAATTAAATTCATACTTTTGATCTAGAAAATCGTGATCGTACCTCACTTTAAGAGCAAAGAAACCAAGATGGTCACCGGAATCAATTAATTATATGAAAACCAAGATCGATTGGCATTTAGCAGTGAAACATGATTAATAATGTGTGGCGAAGTTGGACATATGATGACTAGGAGAAAAAACAAGCACTTACAATCAATAAAGAAAAAACAAAAAAGTATGACATTTAAAAATGACTAAGAGATAAGAGTCTTTGTTTACTATATCAGTTTCATATCATCCTATCTGTCATTATCTGTCATTATTTCCTTCTCATGAAATATTATATAAAATAGATACTACTCTACCAAATTATTTCCTTCTCATTATATGTTATTGTCATATTGACAAATACCAAACGACAAATTCTCCGAAAGAATCACCAAATTAGCATCTTCTTGGGCAAAATGGGAAGAGTTGTGCTACATCCCCGAGGATGTGCACGAGTTTCTCAGAGAATAATTTTTTTTATTTATGATTTTTATGATTTTTTTATATTTTTAAATATTTAAAAAAAAATCATAATATCATTCAAAATACTTTTTTAATAACTAAACTGGTGGGATACATTGCACTTTTAATTTTGATTATTAAAAAAACATTTACTTATCATATGTTCAATGACTGAAGTACTTCATACACTTAGTATTAATTTCCATATAGATAATTAATTAATATATAATAAGACTGATGTATATATGAGAATATGCATTTATCATGAAATTAAAGTGCTAGGATTAACAATACTAATTGTGTAAGCAACGTTTAATGATTTTGATGTCCAGGCAGAAGAAAAGCTTCAATGGCAACAAAACTGATTTAGGTTTTTTTAGACAAGTCATGATTTCATATGCTATCAAAACTGAGGTCTGAATCTGAACGCCAAGCCCAAAGTCTAGTACTAGAGATTGGCATTTTTTCCATATAGCAGAATTAATGATTAATGGGTAGAAAAACTAAATCATTTGGGGATTCTTACAGGTGTAGTTGATTGTATTAATGTTATCTCCTCAACCACGAAAATTGGTTGTTGAATGCAATTCTCAAGTTGGCTGATCCATTGACTTGTTTCTTTACAGCTCAAACATTTTGAAGCAAAATGTCAACTTTGTTGCAGCCCAAAACTTACAATTCTTTCAACAACGGAATTTCCAAAGTATTCACCCCTTCCAAAAACCACTTGAGTTTTGGCAAATCAGGAAGAGTCATACTGCTTAGATGCTCCAATTGCGTGCATGAGACTTGTAGTCACCGAGGCTGTTTATAAAGCATGTTGTTCAAATATAACTTCCTACGAACCACAATTGATTTTATGTAGAGAAGTTAGACTTTGAAATGTTGTAAGCATGTTAGATTGAGAGATGTGCAAAAGATTTTGAAAACCAATGACATTGAATAGATGTGCTAAGGACGTGTTTTGCACACTAGCAATTACGCCCACGTTGGTTATGGATGATCTCGCTTGTACCTGAAATTGGAAGCTAAGATGGGCTTGACCTCTTTGGTCAGAGGTCGCCTCCGATGTCTAAATTAGTTGCCACCAAAGAGATTTTTCTTCATGAACCTACCTTCAGATCTTCCTCTATACCTTATTTGTATTTCACTTTTGGCAGGAGTATCACCTATTGCTTTCAACAATTTTACAGTTGTACTTCTATGAGGGATCAACATGTCATCTCATTTAATGCGATAACCCCTTTGGGCCTCAAGACCACTCCCGGTTGTCCTGGACTTGCCCTTTCGAGTGGGTGCATTAATGCATTTAATACAACATGTCCTATGAGGTTCTTGGTGAGCCCTGCCCCTTCCTGACACGGATAGGTTCGCTCCACAAGCCAATTGGGGTGCTCTTCACAATGCGCTCCTTTTGAGGCGGTGGGATATCTCTTTCCCTTGATGGCTCCGTCCTCGTCCCTAAGTGACGGACCTTCGGGCCACTTGCCTAAGCTTTTCGCCTCATACGCATGGTCTAGTTCAGTTGGCTCGTTCAATTTGGTTAGAGATGACACAAATGGGGTTTAGTGTTGATTATAATTCGGCAATCCGGGAGCTGGATAAATCGGTTTAATTACAATTTAAGCTGATAAGAAATGGTGAATTTTATCATTAAACCATTATTCTGGCACCCCCTATGTGTGAGTCCAAATTGGATAGTTGCCGGATGGTAGGGCCCACCACACGAGATTTTAACTTTTGAAGTGGGACGTAGAGTGGAGTTAGGGTTCAAACCTAAGATCACCTATTTAAAACCATGTCATATATCAATTATCCCAAAAAACCATCCAAAAGACTTGAGCTGAATAAAAATGGTGAATGGAAGCACTTAACCATTAAAAAGTATACATATAGTTGCTGCTAATGTTGGTAAATCACCCCCATGGTCTGATTTACGAATATAAGTTTCGCATCTCGAACCTGATTGACATAGGTAACAACATTGTGTATCTGTAAAAATTAAGAGAGAGCATTTAAGGGCACTATTTTTGGTTTTTGTGCCTTTCTATGAAAAGGGCACTCTCCATGGTGACCAGTATCGCGCCATTCATATATATCCTCCTCATAGAAGGAGCCTACTCTTATCTTTCAATATAAATGACCGCATTTAAAGGCACTATTTTTGCTTTTTGTGCCTTTCTATGAAAAAAAAAAAGTCTCCACGGTGTTGGGTTGTCCCACATCGGTTGTGGAAAGAGCTAGTAGTTAGTTTATAAGTGTGAGAGAAAGCCTCACCCCTAGAGCTAGCTTTTGGGGTTGAGAGAGGCCCAAAACCATCCAACACACGGTGACCAGTATAGCACCATTCATATATATCAACCAGATAAGAGGAGACTACTCTTATCTTTCGATATTTTTTTTTATTGGATAGGTTACTCTTATCTTTCTATATTAATCGCCATTTGTTGAATTTACTTATAAAAAATGTCCACGTGTTGAAATCACCAGTGGAGACATAGTTAAATTCTGCTTAAAAAAAAAAAAAAAAGTAATTGCACACAAGGAAAAATTAATTTTGTGAATAAGTACGTCTTTCTTGATAGGCAATGCAATTAAAGACAAAACAAGAATGAAAAACAAATAAAACTCCCAGTGAGATTCTATATAACTAAAGAATGGAAGCACAAAATTATACCAGACAACATGATTTAATTATAGAGAGTCCAAATTTGAGCGAATGCAATGGAAAATCAAATTTGAAAATATATCACATAAAGAGTCCAAATTTCAGGCATTTAATAAGGGGGCACATGCTCAAGAAATAATGATACTAGAAATCGTTTAGAACGTATTTCAATTTATGGTGCACAATATGATGCATAATCAACCTGAAAAACAAAAAAGGAACAATATATGATACACAATTTAACAATGATTTTCTTTACAAATACATACGATCTAACAACTATTAATTAGATATATGTGAAAAAGCAAACAATCACCATGCAGAAGCTTTATCACACAAAAATATTTCACACATGTTCCTCACGTCTTCTTCCAAACGTTCTGAAACAGTCTTAGTGCAAGTTGATGAAGAACCTTTTCTCGTCCTCATCAAGCTGTTGAATGTATTTAATACAATGATAAACGGACATTATTTAGCGTATTTAATTATAATGCTAACATCAGATGTAACTGAAGCTCAGATCGTAAGTATCACTAGAAACTTTAGGACTTGGTCTTAGACCATGAAACTAGACAAGGATAGAGTATGTCACAGCATGTTCTACAACCTTATTTGGTGGCACTACATAAACCCCCGATAATTAAGCAACCAGATACTACAAGAAACAGTCTTTCCCGGCAAAAAACCCCTAAATTCGCTACAAATAGTCTTTCTCGGCATTTTTACTGAGCCGGACGTTTGTCGCAATTGTCTACTCACTTATAAATTAAACCAGTGAATTCCAAAAATCGCCGTAAATATGAACTTTTTGCGGCGATTTATAATCGTCGCAAATATTTAATAAATCGCCGCGAATAAAACGATCTATTCCAACGGCCAATTAAATCGTTGGGAAGAGTATCTGTGGCGATTATATTTCGCGGCAAATACTACCAATAATCGACAGAAATAAGTATTTCTAACGATATGCAAGCGGGGCAAAAAAATATTTCCAACGAATTTTATTTATCCTTAGAAATACTTCTTCCCAGCGAGTTATTTATTGTTAGATATCTGCTCTCAATTTCAAAAGTTATAATATAACTGGCAAGTGCAATTGCATGTGTAGAGAAAAACTCTAATACAAATAATAGCTATTCCTTATCCTAGCGACACTAAAACTCAAAGAGGAGAAGATGAATCATCAATTGCTTCCCCATACAACATAATTGTTTGATGCGTACAATAAGAGAGAGCATTTTTTTTTTTAATATAGGAAATAGACTTCATTTCATCTATGAAGGAAGTTACAGCTGTGACCAGAGAAAACTCTGAATACAAGGCAAACTATGCATCTGTTGTACGCCTCCCCGCACACAAGTTACTTTGCGATGAACATTGTCTAAAATTTTAGAAATTCTCATAAGAGAGTATCACTCTTTGTATAAAATAGAGATAAAACACATCCCTACCTCCAAAAGAGGAAACGATATCCCAACCACCCCATCCTCCAAAGGAGGAGAGGTATCCCAACCACCCCATCCTCCATAAGGGGAGGGGTATCCAACCATCCAGCTATGGATATAAGTCCAATAGCCTATTCCTTTTATTAAAAAGAAAAACAAAATACAAACACCAATTAAAACCCTGCAAAGAGCAGAGGTACACTACACAAATAAACAAAACACAAAGCCCAGCCTGAAAAAGTATAGCCTAAAAAAAGGGTAGCCTTGGGTTTCACCTCTAACTTATGGCCGCCACCCTTCTTCAAGTTTCTTTTTCCTTTTTTTTTTCTTCCTTCTCTTTTCTTTTCTTCTTCCTCTGTCGCCTGAAACGCTTCCTCCTTAACCCGATCTTCTTCCGCCGCCCATCCTACATGCGAGCTTCTGCAGCATCCACCTAGACTTCGAAAAATAGCTTCCTCCACTGTCCCTCTCACCAGCCCAGGCTTCGCCCACCCATCGCACGAAACAGCGGCCATTCGAGCACCCATCAGACCGAAACAACAACCCATCTCACGAGCTTGAGCGCACAACCTCCTCACACCTTCACGGCACAAATCGCACCTTTGCACGACATCGCACTGCACAAGGCACAAATCGCACCATCGCACGACACAAGACCTTCGCACCGCACCTGGACCAGCATACAGCAACACACGACACCATTGCACGAGCACCATCCCGGTACCATCTCATGCGAGTTTCCTGGTCCTTGCGGCTCCTCAGCCCCAGCACCGGCGACACCATGCGAGGAGACACAAAAAAGAAAGAGACAGATGGTGTTGAGAGGGAGAACAGATAAAAAAATGAAAGGAAACAAAGATCCGAAAGAAAGAGCTTGGACTCTGCTTTTTTTTTTTTTTGGATAGGTAAGCTTGGACTCTGCTTTTATTAGATCAAATAGAAACACAAAAATGAAAACAAAACCAAAGAAACGCAAATGGGGAGGGGGTGAGTTGGGAGCGTTGGCTCCTCCCCCTCAGGCTAATTTCGAAAGTGAGAAGTTGTTAGGGAGAAGTTGGAGCTTCTCTCTCTAAAACGAGAAGTTTCTAGTTCAAGAGTGAGAATTTAAGGACACTATTTTTGGTTTTTGTGCCTTTCTATGAAAAGGGCAGTCTCCACGGTGACCAATATCATGCCATTCATAAATATGCTCCTTTGAAAAGGAGCCTACTCTTATCTTTCAATATAAATGACCGCATTTAAAGGCACTATTTTTGGTTTTTGTGCCTTTCTATGAAAAGGGCAGTCTCCACGGTGACCAATATCGCGCCATTCATAAATCGTTGCCAGAAAAAAATTAATGTACGAAAAAAATTATCATTGCATTTCCAACGATATGCAAGCACGGCAAAAAAATATTTCCAACGATTTTTATTTATCGTTAGAAATACTTCTTCCTAGTGAGTTATTATCGCTGGGAAAAGTTATTATTTCCGGCAATAATAACTATTTATGGCAAAATTTACGAAAAAATCGTTGCCGGAAAAAAATTAATGTACAAAAAAAATTATTTCCGGCAAAATTTAGTCGCTGGAAAAGGATTTTCACAAAAAAAAAAAAAAAAAAAAATGACCTCCAATCTGTTTAAAAACATTTGAGTTAACATTAAAGACATGAGTGTAAGCTCATGAGAAGGAATACCAATCCCCCAACCAATCATATTGATAAATAACAATTACAAATTTATATAATTTCCCTTTGGCTTGTAATGAGCATCCATCTTTCTTTATTAAACATATATCCATCCTGTTGTTCAAAACCAATCAAACATATTCTAGCTTCAAGAGTACAAGGAAGATCTTCTTTTTATAAAAGAAAAGTGCAAACAGATAAAAGGCACTATTAAGATACAATGGTCATTGGTCACATGATGATATATAAGCTAGGGGAGGGAGCTTACCATGCATATAGCTACCTAGCTAGCTTTTAACATTCACTGTCACAGAAAGAGAGGTCACAAAGGGAGCTTAATGGTCAAGTTGAGTCCTGCCAACCACCATGGATCTCAAATATCTAAAACCAAAAATAAATTCACAATAGGGACCTTAAATTGCAAAAAATCTGAAAGGCATCAAACATGATAATAAAACCGAAAAAAGATTAAAGATAATATTAATAACAAGAATTCAAGAAGAAATAATCCTGCATCACATTAATATAAGCTCATGCTCATGAACACTCTTAGAAATAGAATTTGAATTTGGAGGATGTGCAATCAAACAAACTACACCACATCAACCCATATTTACTTGCCTTGGAAGAATTCAAGGCAGAGGGAAGTAGAAGTTCTGCAATATTGGGCTTGGCAAAACCGGTCACTAACAATTTGATCAAAATTGTAATGAATGTCCACATTACATCGCAAAAAATGAAGTTTAACTATAAATTATTGGCGTTCATGTGGGGATTTATATATTATAAGTGCAAGCATGAAGAAGCTCCTCCAGCTGTTAATACATCCAAACTATCTAGTGATATTAAATTTCTATAGTTAAAGAAAGAGGAATCAGAATAATATTGATTCTGAAATGTTAACGAAAAGAAAGGTTTGCACAAAACTTATTATATACATGTATCACAAATCATTCAAATAGGTCCCAAATCCATAACATGTATTCCTCTCTTCAACTCCTCTTAAAATATAATTCATATTGTTAGTTGTTAAATTTTTTTTTACCACCCTACTACTAGCCTAACAACTAGCATTCAAGTTACTTCAAGAATAATTTAAATATCAAATGAAGCGTTAGAAGTTACTGAACTCGTACACAAAGAGAAAGAGATAACAATACTTCAACAAGGAACTATTGCCAACACAATCATGATGAATATATATGCTATATGTTCTCTCCTGTAATTTGTTAAGTTCCGTCCAAAATAAGTTAGAAGTTAAATTAATCTGACCCAATAATAGAACACAGACGACAAAAACCAACAAAAAAGAGAGGAAAAAATAAATAGCTAAAGAAGCTTATGAACCTTAAATCTTAATTAATGCATTTGCATTCCCCTTTTGTAATCGGTGAATGATTGCATCCTCTCTAGACTCAACAAAAATGAGTTGGAAAGAAAGAGAGACAATATGGGTACTTACACACTGCTGTTTGCGCAGGTTGTTTGATGTGTTACCAAAGTAAGGGGAGCTGAGGGCCTGCATTCAGGGGGGGGAAAAAAGGAATAAAATTATAATTTATGACTTCCATGACTAAAGAATGTTTAGAAAAAAGCATGAATAATTGAAATGGAAGGAATCTGATATAGCCAATGGCTTCTAACAAAACAGAAGCAGTGTCAGTCTACAAAAGGGAAACACATCACAACACCCCAAGTCATCTTTATGATCTTTTTATTGCTAAAAGAGAATCCGTAAAGAAAAAAAGAATAAAGTAGCTAGCTAGCAATAAGAGCGATTTTTTTTTTCTCTTTACCTTGATTTACTGTCAATTTTTTGGAAAGGAAGAATGAACAAGAAAAACAAACCATTTTCTTTGGCAATTTTTTGAGCTCAGTAAGTGGGTGAAGGGGAGCGGGGTTTGGATTACCTTTCCAAATGGGGAAACTAGCTGGTGCAGGGCTGATGTTCTATCTCCTAGCTCCTCCTTTCTCACCTACTTCACAATAAACACAAGGAAAACCAGAATAATGCAATACATTTAAGCTTCTTGAGTATTATGGAAGTATAACATTATAAATAATCATAATGCAATAACATCATCATTGTACAAAACATCCAACGTATAGATATCCGCATATGATCTATGCTCACCTTGATCATCAATGCAAACCAACACCTCTATACATAACTTAAAATGTATAGAGATTAGAGTTGTAAAACAAAATGATTAGACCAACATCTCTCATAGGAACACACTAGAATCCTTAGTGCAGCACCAGACCAAATGATTAGAGTTGCAAAACAAAACTTTATCCTATAATCAACTTTAAAAATGTCATTACCATAAAAAAAGAAATGCTCCTTGCAATGGCCATTGAAACCGAGTATGCAAGTCAAAAGTTATTTCTTTGAAATGAAGTCAAGTAGCACTATAGGGAGCTTGATTAAATTACAAGACAATGGAATATTATGCCATTAAATTATAAGACAATGGAATGGAAGGCAGAAGCTTCCATGGCCACACAGATTGGACCACAGCAAGAAATTTTTACGTCGTCGAGTTTCCATCTCCATGGACTATCACTGGCCTTCTCACCTGAAGAGAGGAAAAATAAAGAGTTAAACAAGAAGTTTTGAAGCTTGTACATTAGAAACAAAGACTGTAATCCTTCCCCTTCACAGGAGTATCACTGCTAATAACTTTTTCCTTAAGTAGTGAGTGTTAAAAAAAAGATTAAATCATTTCCATGGAAGCTCAGAGGGTGGTGGTTATCCAGGATGCATCAACAAAAGGTGAAAGCAGGCTAATTTTCTCCCAATTTCCCAGCCTATTTTTGTTGGGCTTACGAAGCTGCAAATTGCTGAAACTACAATGAGATCCAATCCAAGCTGTTTACCTCTATGTCTAAAGCAGGCTACGATGCTAATATACAGTGAAGTGGCCGAGGAACTTTTTTTTTTTTTATTTGTAATCAAACCAAAATGGATTTCTATACTATTAATGGTCAAATTACAGAGAGAAACTCACTATCCCAAACCCTCCGTTCAGTTAAGAAGAAGATATACAAGTACATGATCCATGTCAGCCTTAACTGCAGTCCTAGGTTACAATACTAGCAACTTCAATGTGGTGGACATAAATTTATACCAACTGCTGCATAAAAAAAATGAGGAAGAAGAAAAAAAATATAAAAAAGATATCTATTGTAGAGTAAACAGAGTAAAAAAATATAAAAAAGATGAAAAAATAAAAAAATGAGGACAAATAAAAAAAAGTGACATTGATTCTTTTATAAGGTCTGTTTCTAACTACCAGTTATCTATTGTAGTGAATTGATATTGATTCTTTTAGGACTTCTAATATTCTAATATATTTCTTAGTTAGATATCATGCTGGTTTAACTCTTGATAACTTTAATCAAACTCATTTTTTTTAATAAGTAGCTTTAATCAAACTCAAGATTTATAGAGGTCTGTTTCTAACTACAAGTTATCTATTGAAGCGAATTGATATTGATTCTTTTAGGACTTCTAATATTCTAATATATTTCTTAGTTTCATGGATGGATGGATGGATGGATGAAGAGAGAAAAATATTGTCCAACGCAATATATAAAGACAGAAAATTAATAAATAGTTAAATTCAATTTCTTGAATATCATGAATATCAACAAGATAACCATTAAAACGTGATACGACTACATTTGCAATACTTACAACAATGCTAACTTACATAAACATTGAAACATTATACATAATCTGCCAGGAAAACCAATTATTCAACTATGATACATTAAAGGAAGTTTAAGCTCCAACAAAATGCAATAAAAAATAACATTTTAACTGCAACATAAGTTGGTCCAGATGACCAACTTATGTTGAACCAATCCAAACAGTGAAGATCTGAAGGTAACAATTATAAATAACATTTTTTGTGGAAATATCCCAAAAGTAAGAGCAATAAAAAATATTTGAAAAAAAAAAACTATATGATTAGGAGATGAATAATTATTTGATAACCACTTCTGGGCCGATTCTATGTGGCACTAACTTAAGTAGACAATGGACCTCAATTCTTGCTTTCAAAGTTACCAAAGGACATAGCCAAAACCTATTCCATTCTGTTCAAATGGAACAAACATACATCCTAATTTCTAGAACTTAATAAAAAAAATTAGACTTGAAACATGCATTAAACTAAATAGACTAAAAAAAACCCAATTTCAAGTATTTTTAACCAAGAGCCTCTGTATTAGCATAAAGTTCAACCAAATGCACTCGAACAATGTACACCTATCTTCAAAACTTATTGCGAGGTCGTACATCACAATCTGAAAAACTGAAAAATCCACCAAGGGATTCACAAACTGAAAATCGCACAAAAAGTAGGAAAAATCCCCAAAACCCACGGACTGCACAAATGAAATTCATTTCACAGAAATTTCATGGGTGTGGAAATTAACTTGAAGTGAATGTGGGTGTGTTCGTGAGAAGCAGAGAAGGAGAAGGGCCTTACCACCGATCGGCAACTCAGAACTTCAAGAACTCCCACAAACGCGCGCAGCACCAAACCCACAAGAAATCTGCAGGGAGAGAGAGACAGGGTCTACTGTGAAGTCTGGGGTTCGAAATCAGAGGGTAGAACGAGAGAGAGAGAGAGAGAGAGAGAGAGAGAGATGCTTACCCCGAAGGAGGATGAGCATCGTGCGAGAGAGGAAGAGGGATTGGGGAGGAGGGGGCAAAACGGAGGGAAATAAACAAGGGGAAAACGCGGGTAATTTAATTTTATTCATTTTTTACGGCGATTAGATATCGCCGCAAAATCCCAGGTCATCGACGCAATAGTGGAAAGTCCATTTAAACGAAACAGAATAGTTTTATATATATTCCATAAAAAAATATATATATTTATATATAGGTTATTTTGGGCGACTAAGCATCGCCGGTAATACAGTCTTTACTTTTTCAGCGATTTTTAAAGTTAAAAAATGCTGCAAAAGGGCACTTTCACATTTCTGGCGAACAATGAACCAACCGTCGCAACATATTTTTTTATTGCGGTGAATTTTTTGTCGCGAAAAGTAAAACATCGCTGCAAAAGATCATTTTCCAACTTGATGTGAAGAGACCGTGACGATGCAAAAAATCATTGCAAATAAAGGCTTTTTGTGGCAATTTTATCTCCAACAGACAAAAAATCACCGCAAAAGGCCTTTATTTCTTGTAGTGATCTTTCAAATTTCTTTCGATGAACAATACCGGTATTGTGAGGTTGCATCAAGTAACCTCCACATAATTCTGAGGTTTGTTTTAGAGTTAATCTCAGAACTGCAGCCATAATCTTATCTTATATCAAAACCCTTTTATGGAATGATCTTCCCATTCTATTATGATGATGTTTAATCCTATGGTTAGTTAGCACTTTATGATTATTCAAAATCTCAAATCAGAAGCTGTAAATTGTATGTAAATAACTCTAGAATTGTTTGTTACAATTCAATAACTCTAGAATTTTGAATCTTGTGCTGTTTGAATTTTCTTAAAAAGATTATTTGTCTATTTGTCTATACAGATCTTGCATTTATATACTTGTCAACAACAAAAAAGTCGATCCTACCTTTATACGGTATTTATTTTCTTTCTCAAGGTTGTGTTTGCTGTGATTTTCTATCTTGCTTATATTTTCTTTCGTAGTTTGCATCTTTCACCGTTATGTTTTCCCGTTTGAAGATCCATAAGTTTGTATAGATTGAAACTGCTCTCTTTTAATTTAGATGCCTCTTGTATTCACATTGATTGAAGACAATTTTAGTAAATTTAAGCTTGATGTTGAGTGAAACTTCCCTTTCTCTTGCACGTAAATGTACAATATACATTGTTCTGCCTCCATGAGTGTTCTCCACACACCATGTGAATGCCCAAGAGGCCTACGAAGATTCTCAGTTTCTCTCTGTATACATACACGGACGTGTGCACAATGATATTTTTAACGACTTCTCAATTTAAGTATGACATTAATAGATTTGTGAACTTATTTTGGGCAAAGTGCTTGTAGTGCATGGACGAGATCTGAATAGAAAATAATCAAATATATTCTCGAGGCACTTAAGTATTGGTGAGGATATTTGTTCTCTGTGCAGGGTAATACTTTACCCTGCAACATTGTCTTTACCCCAATGAAAATAAAGAAGGAAAAGGCATTGATAATTAGTATAAGAGGAGAGTAGTTTTATTGATTTTTTGTCTATGAATGGTATAGTTTCTTCTATAATTTGAGATAAGTGATCATTTTGTGTTGATCTCCAAAATGTTAGTATACTTAACAGTATAACTGGAGAATTCAATTGGTATTGGTGAATGGTACTTTAAAGGATTTTTCAATGGTTATTGTGATTTGCACAACCAGTTTTACCTATTCTCCTCCCTTTGTAGCATAATTGGTATGAGTTAGGATTAGAACATTTGAAATTACACTATATATTTTTGGAGATCAATATAATTTAGATGTGTATTATATTTTTTATTTATTTTGTTCTGTTCATTTTTTTTTTCTGGAACATCATTTCCGGCGAGTGAAGTTCGCCGGAAATAGTTTCTTTACTCGTATCAGATTATTTGCGGCGACCAAATAAACGGGAAGGTCTTTTCTAGTGATTTTTTGAATAATTGCGGCACAAAAAAATCGCCGGAAAAGTAAATATTTGCAGTGATTTTTGCAGTTCGCTAGTTTAACTTATAACTGAGTAGACAATTGCGACAAACACGCGATGCAGTAAAAATCGCCGAGAAAGATCATTTGCAGCGAATTTAAAAATTATTTGCGGCGATTTTTGGCGCGGGAAAAGGGCTTGTTCCTTGTAGTGACCAATTGCTTCAATTTTTCCAGATACTGCATACGGTCATGCCTGGAATAAGATAATTGATATGAGAGAGAAAAGCTTGGGGTGAAAACATCTTTTATTAAATAGTATTTAAAATCTTCAGTCTAATTCTAACTGTCACAACATTCAAGGATTACGCTAGTATACAATATTGAAGCGCTAGAAACAACACCAAGGTGTTCAAATTAAGATAAGGTCACAGTTCAATCATTACCATTTTCAATACGAAGAGTTATTTTGATACGTCATTACAATCGGAATACCAAATTAAGTAGCAAAATCAGGCCCAAATGGACACAAGTTCCACCAAAGAAGAACAGGAAGCAAACAGAAAAATAAAGCAAGTGCGACTTGGTGCCTGTTATGTACCGCCTTGGAGTGGTGGCCCATACCTTAGATATAGTTGTAGATTATATTCTCCCCCAGGAAGTTTTGAAGCATTTGGATAGACATCACCCACTGCATATACGCGCTACAATTGGAAAGGGTAAAAAGAAAACTGAGCATGTCTACACTAATAGAAAGTAAACTAAAACTAAAACAGAGATAAAAGGGAAAAGAAAAGGCTGCCACATTTTTACGGGGTAAACTTCACCAATTGTAATGGCAAGCAAATCTCAGAACATAGAATTGTTATGCAAATGCAGCGCTATTATTTCAGCATACATTTCTTGTGTCCAAAAATTTACATTCGAGAATGGTAATTCTTGAAAATGAAACAACAGGTGGCCGATTCACTACAGCCATAGGCTTTGTGATAGTAACCGGGATTCTGAACAGAGGACCACGCCAGGGTGCTTTGCAATCAACCCCATACAGTTCAAAGTAGTGAAGACCCTCACTAAGATTGGTTCGATCCCCAACTATGCTGAAAAGAAGATAAGATTAAACTGTGATTTATTATAAAAAAAAAAAAAAAAAAGGGAAGAACTTGTAATTAACTGGTAGAAGCAATTACAAGTCAGCATTAAAAACCGAAGTTACAACAAACTAGAAAGGATAATTTTTTTATATTACAAGATAATACAACAAAATCCATAAAGGTAGCAAACCAGCTAAATAGGTAATCAATAAAGATGCTTGGCCAAGGTCCCCTCAAAAATAAAGGCCCCCTCAAAAATAAAGGCCCCGTAGAAAGTTTTTTTTTAAGCAATGCTATATAAATCTTTTTTATATGTAAAAGCAATGATATAATAGCCTGTGTCCAAGTATTCAATTACTTTACAAAGAAGAAAGGAAGTCCCATGTGTATTTTCTCTTTGTAAGAATAGTTTCACCAAATTAACAAAAGAAAAGAGAAATTGAATGCTAGAAATAAATAATATGTACAATTTAACAAATTTGTGGATGCTCAGAAAAGAAAACAAAAGGTGAAGTATATGCTAACTAGCTTGAAGCTACGCCCATTGGAAGTAAGAAGGAGATACTCAGGAGCCCTCACAACTGCCTTTTCACTGGAATGCAACTCAATACACTCCTCAAAAGGAACCAATTCTTCTAAATTACTTGCATCTTCATGAAATTTTGGCTCAATTTGCACTGTCCACTGTAAAGGATGATACTCAAGTCGTTGTATTAGAAAAAATGAACAGGGGAAAAAGAACATTTCTTCACAAAAAATATATCCTAAATATATTCTACCTAAGAATAAAACAGTAAGTACATGAACATATTTTACAAAACAGAAGGAAAGAAATATCATATATATATATATATATTTTGATAAGTGAAGAAGGAAAGAAATGTCATATATACTCGTTGATACATATTACAAAGCACGATGTACTGAAAACAAATTTGATACAGCATAAAATGATAAGTATACTTCAGAGTCACTGCATGATGAGAATAGGTGTCTTGTGAGAGAGAGAGAGAGAGCGTAAGAGAGAGAAATTTCTGTAAATAACCAATGATTACAACAACAGGCTCAGTAGTACTCCAAAAAAATCAAGAGAAACCACATCACAATTTTAATCAAAATAATATTTCAAAATGTCTCATATTTTTACTAAAATACCTTTTTACGTTAGATAAAAAGAAGAAAATCACGTCTTAGCCCAGAATACAACACTAAAATATGTAATGTCCCAGTCATACTGATTGCTCCAGCAATTTCATGCTCGGAACAAGGAACAAGTTGGTAGCCTATGTGTCATGGCTTAAGAATTCGTAGAAACTGCTGTCAAGCAGCCATGAAGGAGTTGGATGAGTTGCAGTCGAATGACCGTTTTGTTAGTTGAAGTGTAGTTGTTGTCGTTTACTTTGGTAGAAAAGCTGCAAGTCGTGTAGTGTTAGAACGGCGTCGTGTGTGTTAGTAGAAGGGTGTTATTGTTAACGGAGGTAATTTAGGATACTTTAATATTTGACTGATACTATAATATTTGATTTGTAATATTTTAGGATGCTTTCCTTATAGCTAGCTTGTATATATAGCAGATAATTAGGTTGTAAGTACGTTTGGAGATACTTACCTTGTATAGCACTTAGGCGTTGGAAATATGGCAACACTGATGTAAAATCTCTTCTATATAATGAAAGGAAATCCTATGGAAAGGGCATTCAAACCAATTTGACATGGTATCAGAGTCAGGTTTGGGACGGTGTCGTTTTAATTGGGAATAATTGTAGAAGATCATACAATGTCATTTGTAAATAAGGGATGTATAAACAGATGAAATCTGGAGGGAAAAGGAAACGGGAATTTGATATTCATCTTAGGTTTCTCTCTCTCTCTCTCTCTCTCTCTCTCTCTCTCTCTCTACTTCTTGGAGATTGACTATCTCAAATTAGTCATTGAAGGGGTCCATTACACTATACATTGCAGCAAGTGTCCACTTCAAGATGCCTAAGAAGTACTTTTTTTTTTTAAAATTTTTTTTTATTACCATGAATAGGCAAAACCCAAGTACACAGGACGTATACAAAGAAAATACCTACTTCACACTAGAAACGAAAAAAGGCTAAAGCAAATCCTGAAAATTATTAGCATTCAATACAAGAGCCCTAGCCCACAAACACAAAGTACTAAAGAAGAAATCCCTAAGTTTTCCTAATGAACGTTCTTTGTCTTCGACGCATATCCCATTCATTTGCAACCAAAGACACCACATCAAGCACAAAGGAATCATCTTCGATATGGCAGCATCACGTTTTCTTCCTTCAAAACCATTCCAACATGCAAGAAGATCCACCACTTCCTTAGGCATCACCCAATCAATACCCATCCGACCAAAAATCTCATTCCACCAAGACTTGGCCACCTCACAATGAAGAAAAAGATGATTTATAGATTCCCCATCTTTCTTGCACATGAAGCACCAATCAACTACACACATACCACGCTTTCTTAAATTATCGGTGGTCAAAATTTTACCACTTAACAAGACAAGCTTAAAAAAAATTATGAAAATCAATTGGTACATAATTGTTACGCATATGATTTCAATAGCCTATGGTTATGCCCGCGATATAATCTTCAAGTTTAATATTGAGAATATTAAACCATAAGCTAATTCTTTTTTTGACCTTCCAAAATAGCACTCTAGTAACTTCATTTTCATATAACATTTTTACCCACCAGTGAGCTGGCACATAATCTACCCCTAACTCATGCCAAACCCTTTTTTGTCTTCGAACATCCGATCATTGCGCTCCTACCACCATAACACTCCAGTTGTCTCACAATGTAGTAGGAGATGGTCCACAGACTCACCCCCATTCCTACACATGTAGTACCAATCTGCGATGATCACCCTGCATTTTTTCAAATTATCAATTGTGAGGATCTAACCCAAGGAAGTTGTCCACACGAATAATGCTGCTTTGGGAGGCACCTTATGTCTCCAAAGCCTTCTCCACAGAAATTGAATATTCGGCTCTTGTGTTAAAGACTTGTAGAAAGAGCGAACCGAGAATAAACCTTTACCTGCAGGAATCCACCACAACATATCTTCTCGCTGGTTACTCGGTTTTATGGAGTACAAAAGGCTGAAAAAGTCTTCAAAGCTGCTCATTTCCCAATCTTGTGCCGCCCTCCTGAAATTGATATTCCGTTGGATTTGCTCCCTCAATATTACTGTGACTTTAGCCATTGAAACTTCTTTGCCACTCGCAACTTGGAAAAGTGAAGGAAATAAATCCTTTAAAGCATTGTTACCACACCAAGTATCACTCCAGAATTGAATCCTAGAACCCACACCCAAAAGCAATCTTGTGTGTAGAGTAAAGACCCTCATCCTCTTCTTATGTGTTTCCACAATCCCACTCCATAAGCCCCTCTCACTTCTTTAGTACACCAGCCCCCTATAAGCCTCCATATTTTCTCTCAACCAAATTCCATAGGGCTTTCGATTCCTTATTGTATCTCCACAGCCATTTTCCAAGTAACGCCCAATTAAAAATTCTTATATTTCTAATACCCAAACCACCATTGGAGATAGGGCAACATACCTTCTCCCAGTTGACTAGATGGAATTTGAACTCCTCACCCACTCCACTACACAAGAAATCACATTGAAGTTTCTCAATTCGGACCGCCACACTTGCTGGGATAGGGAATAGAGACAGAAAGTAAGTTGGTAGATTAGATAATGTACTCTTGATCAAGTTAATCCTACAACCTTTCAATAGGTACATTCTCTTCCATCCTGCCAGTCTCCGCTCTACTTTCTCAATCACCATGTCCCATAATGAAGAAGCTTTCAAGGTAGCCCCCAACAAGAGTCCAAGGTAAGTCATAGGAAGAGAGGCAATCTTACACCCCAGAGTGCTAGCCAACTGTCTTATATTATGAACACCTCCAATTGGCACCTCTTTGATTTGTCAAAGTTCACTCTCAAACCGGACCCCTACTTTAAAACAAAGGAGAGGGGCCTTTAGTGCTCAAACCTAGTTATGATTTGCCTCACAAAAGATAAGTGTGTCATCTACAAACAACAAATGAGAAATATTAATAATTCTCCTATCTAGGGCTTCAATCGAGAAGCCAGCCATGAAACCATCATTAACCAGTGCCAAGGTCATTCTGCTTAGCGCCTCCATCACAATAACAAAGAGCAGTGGGGATAAGGTCTCCTTGTCTTAAATCTCGTGTGCTATTAAAAAAACCAGCTAGGCTTCCATTTATCAAAACTGAAAATTTCACCGTTGATATGCACCAGCAAATCCACGACCACCACCTTTTCCCAAAACCAAACCTCCCAAAAAGGTAAAGTAGAAAATCCCAGTTAACATGGTTGTACGCCTTCTCCATGTCCAGCTTGCAAATGATCCCTGCAGTGCCAGCTTTCAATCTATTGTCAAGACATTCATTGGCAATAAGAACTACGTCTAAAATCTCTCTACCATTTACAAATGCATTTTGGGATTTTTTAATTATCATCTCCAATACCTCACCTAGACAATTCGGAAGCTCCTTGGAAATGATCTTGTATACCCAATTTACTAAGCTAATGGGTTGGAACTCCCTAATCTCCTCTGCCCCAACCTTCTTTGGTATCAATGCAAGAAAAGTAGCGTTAAGGCTTGTCTCAAATTTTCTAGTCGAGAATAGCTCTTGAAACACCCTCATAAGATCATTCATTAACACGTGTCAGCATGTTTGAAAGAAGCCCATAGAAAAGCTGTTAGGACCCGGTGCCTTATCTTTGACCATTCTCCTCACCACTTCATGAACCTCTGCACCTCAAAAGGCCTCTCCAACCAACAAACATCACATGTTTGAAAGAAGCCCATAGAAAAGCTGTCAGGACCCGGTGCCTTATCTTTGACCATTCTCCTCACCACTTCATGAACCTCTACCTCCTCAAAAGGCCTCTCCAACCAACAAACATCACGCGGCCCAATGGACTCAAAACCAAGCCCATCAAGCGTCGGCCGCCATCCCACCTGCTCGGTAAGTAATTGCTCAAAAAAATCAACTACATGATTATGAATCACCTGATCTTCCTTACAATCAACACCATCAATTTCAGCATCTTAATGTTGTTGGTTCTTCTATGAAAGTTACCTATTCTGTGGAAGAACTTTGTACTTCAATCTCCTTCCTTTAACCACAATACTCTTGATTTTTCACGCCAAGAAGTCTCTTCTATTAAAATAATCCTCTCAAGATCTGCGAGCAACAATGTCTTGCGAGTTAATTCTTCCTGTGTGAGAGTCTAATCCTCTTGTATCTTCTCTAACTCCTGGATCTCCATCACCTTACTTTTCTTGTATTCCCCTATATCACCAAAAGATTGAGTGTTTCAAAGTTTTTATCTTTTTTAGAGCTTTTAGTTTACCAACAAAGATGAAGCTAGGGCTACCTTGTATCTGATATGAGGACCATCACTGTTTGACCCTGTCCACAAAGCCTTTCGATTTCAGCCACATATTTTCAAATTTAAAGTACCGATGCCTTCTTTAGAGACCACTACAATCCAACATGATAGGTGAATGATTCGAACAAAGACGAGGCATTCTCTTTTGACATACATCTTGAAAATGACTTTCGCATTCTGGTGATATTAAGAATCTATCCAGTTGAGACCACGTCTGATTATTAGACCACGTTAAAGAACCTCCCACTAGAGGCAGATCCACTAGGTTCGAATAAAAAATGCACTCCAAAAATTCTGTCATTGCTGGCGCAGTCTTCTATTTCCGGACCATTTACTTGTAAATCTTATGACATTAAAAACCCCACCAATGCACCATGGAAGGTCCCACCAGCTATGAACTCCAGCTAATTCTTCCCACAATAGTCTTATGTTGTTGTCTAAGTTTGGTCCATAGACACGTGCAAAAGCCCACAGAAAGTTATTTGTCGCACTCTCAAAGGAACATGCCATCATGAACACCCCTACGAATTCCTCCCTTTTCTCCACCACCCGTCTATTGCACATCACCAATACACCTCTTGATACCCCATTAGATACCAAAGACACCCAATCCACATGGACACAACTTCATAAACTTTGCACAATTCTTCTAGTAATTAATTTCAACTAAGCCTCCTGTAAACATACAATATCCGCCTTCCACTCATGAAGCAAATTTTTTATTTTGCAACGCTTATTGGCCTCATTGAGCCCGCGGACATTCCGCGACACAATTTTGGGTTTCATTGAGGGGAGGTTAGCCCCTTCCCTTTTGATCTTTCCCTGCTAGAACTGCCCTCATAATTCAGTTACCATGTTAACCTCTTAAGCTCCAGCTGGTTTTTTAGGTTAGCATTCCTATGTTGCTGGTGCCCCACTTCAATGACGGTAAGCAAAGCCATAAACTGCTCCTCAAAGCCTTTACACTTTGTCCCCACACATTGTTGTATTTCCTTCACCTTGCGAAATACCTAGTTTGAAACACTAGATTGATCTGGTAACAAATAATTCAGAGGGATAGGCTCACCCACTCTGAATTCCTACGGCAAACCCTGTGTCTCTTCCACAAAAACATTTCCACCCTCCCCAACAGGCCCACTTTGCACCTAGACAAGTCTCTAGGAATTCTCTTCTTCAAAAAATGAAATTTCTTCACTACCAAATTGGGAAAGGTCATCTGAACACGCCTCCAGATTTTCCTCTTAGTGTTCGTCCAACTCAAAATCATCAAAGAGCTATTTTTGGGGGTTTGCAAGAATATTCCCTTCTTCCCCACAGCCCATTGGCACTTTCTGGCCACCGCTCGATGGTGAGCCGACACATGGTGATGTAGAAATGCCCTTTAGATGCTTCACCGCCATTTTCTCAACACACAGCGTGTACTGACCACCAACTGACTACTCCACCGCCATCTTCGGAGTCTTCTGTGTCCCCATTGATGGACCCTCAGTCGACGGTGTGCTTCATCTCACATTTTCCAGTGGAAGAGTAAGGCTTCCGCCATTGGAAGGAGCTCCTTTGCGTTCTCTCCACAAGGGCTGGGTCTCGTGACTTCTTCCATCATACTGCCCCATGGGCTGAGGCCCAACCCGTCAGCCCACTTGACTTCTCCCCATGGGCGGAATCTCATTATTTCTCCACATGGGCCTAGCTCCCTTACCAGTTAGAGCCTCACCCCTTACTATGCCCAGCAATATTCGAGCCCACCCCCATACTCTGCTGCTTATTTGTGGCCTTGATGGGCCTCTGTTCACCGAAGCCCACCCCAATCCCTTTACTTGCTTGGTCCCTATCTCTTTCCTTATTACCCTCAACACACCTCAGCACTTTTTCCACCTCATCCTGCAACTTCCACAATTGTGCCTGCATCTCCACCACGTGTTGCGTACGTCAACCTCTTCCAAGTCGACAACTTCCCTGCCAGCGCCCCTCTTATGTAGAGCAAAATGAGGGACTCTATGCATATTTTTAACAGTGTACCCATTTTCAGACCTACCACTATTGTCTCCTACTCACGGTTCACGGTGATTCCTCGCCGGTGTGAGCACCTCCTTATAGGACCGTGTATTCGGTTGAAGCTCCACCATCGGCCTCAATTGTGCTCCTCCGTAAGAACCACCCATACTTTTCCCTTCCCGCATACACTCCCTCAATCTCCTTCATCCCCTCCCCACCTCATCCTGCAACTTCCACAATTGTGCCTACATCTCCACCAACGTGTTGTGTACGTCAACCTCCTCCAGGCTGACAACTTCCCTGCCAATGCCCCCTTTTGTAGAGCAAAACGAGGGGCTCTATGCATATTTTCAACATGTACCCATTTTCAGACCTACCACTATCGTCCCCTACTCGCGGTTCACTGATTCCCCGCCGGTGTGAGCACCTCCTTACGGGACCGTGTATTCGGTTAAAGCTCCACCATTGGCCTCAACTGTGCTCCTTCAAGAAAACCACCCATGCTTTTCCCTTCCTGCATACACTCCCTCAGTGCCTCCCTCAATCTCCTCCATCCCCTCCCCCCTCTTCTTCACGTATAAAGATAAAACTTTGCCTTCCTCCCTCACTATATTCAATAACCGCCATATATCAACCACGACTATTCAAGCACCAATGTGCTACAAAACTGCGATATCCTTTCCTAATCATCGTGTATAACTTCTTTTTATCTCCTTTCAAACCGTCCTCTAGTGCTCTCTCGAGCCATTGCACTGTGAAAAATCCTAGCAATAACTTGTGCTCTATCTTCCATCCTCTCTCTATGATACGTAACAAACTACCTTCCTTCACAAGCGAAAATAACTTTGATTCTATCACAAGCTCTCTTGTATATACCATCTAGATACCACCGTTGTGCTACAACAATTGTTAATGTAGCAACAACATCGACGAAACGGAAAAACTTAATCTTCGTAAATGTATGGAGATAAGCTCAAAGTTAGTTACGGTGGTAACTTTATGCCAAATCCTTATCTTATGAGGTATCCGAATTTTTCCAATTCTGCCTTTGCCTTTGTGACTTCATCAGTCTACCGGCAGTAGCACGCTAGTACTTCTCGCCTAAACTACGAAGCTTGAATGAATGCATACGGGTATAGCAGTGGTGAATCAGAGCTGGCAGGTAGCCCTCGCCTCAGCAGATGTATGCGATAGCAGGAAATCCGAGTTTGAGTTTATGTTCCATAGGGGGAGGGGATCTATTAAGAACATCAATTCATTACATCTATGTACTAAAGCAAGCAATCAAAGACAAAATCAAATACTACAATCAAGAACTCAAGATAGATGCAGCTAACTATTCCTATACATTCTAATTAAATCAATCCATCAATGAAACTGGAATTCATACTGAAATAACTTACGCAAAAACCAAATACAAAACTGGAATTTGTAAGCACCAAAGGCACAACTCAAGTACACAAGAAATATAGAAGAGAAACGCCTACAAAAAGGTGAAAAGATACAAGAAAATCATCATGCCTAGTCCATTAAAGTCTACAGATGCAGTCCAAAGGAAAAGGGTATTGATAAGAAGTTCTTGGACTCCTTCATCGTCCATTTGCAGTCCTCAAAGTTTCTATCATTTCTTTCCTTCCAAATATGCCAAATGACGAAAATAGGAACCGTCTTCTGCACTGCTGCAACTTATGAGCACCCACCTAGCCTTCTCCAAGAACAAAAAATCCACAATTCTTTTGGGCATGACCCAAGCCAATCCAACCCAACTGAAGAAATTATTCCACAATGCACTTGCAATCTCGCAATGATGTAGAAAATGATCAACGGACTTCTCACTCATCTTACACATGCAACACTAATCAATCACAACTATGTTCTCCTCCTTTTATTGATCGGAACTATGTGGCTCTTCCTTAAATTATCCATGGTGAGAATCTTCCCAAAAGAGGCTGCACAAGCGAAAAAACACAGCTCTCAATGGCACCTTGAACACCAAAGTCTCTTCAATGGAAATAGGTTGTTAACATGTGTAACATCCAGATCCCAAAAGTGTCTTTTTATAATTATTATTATTATTACTATTTTATTAGATATGTTTTAAGGTAGTAATTTGTTTTGAATATGATTTCTCTACTGTTAAACTATACGGCTCTTTTATTTTTTTGTTTGGTCTCCCAGATTAGGTAGTTTCCTTATTTGAAACTAACTTCCAACTCAAACGCTTCAAAACTCTTATATCCTCTTAGTGTTTCTTTCCTTATGGGAGTAGTTTTCCAAAGTTTAGTCGAATTTAAATCTCTCCAGATCACTCACGATAGCTCTCTACCCTTCATCTATAAAACCCACGGGACCCTTAGCAAAAACCATGAAACTCACACACTCTAGCCACCATAGCAGCCAAAACCACTTCCCAACAACCACCGTAGCACTACTCTTCATACCAAGTCAGCCACCTTGTCAGAAACTACAACAGAGCACGCTGACGGTAAGCTCTCCTTCCTCCACGACGTGCGTCGACACCTCTAAGCTTCTTTTCCGTCGTTCTCTCTCCTCCATGAATACTAGAAACAACGGTGTTTTCTACTCAGTCCTCCGTCGACCACTAGAAGAGTCGGATCACCTCACTACAGCCACAGAACCTGCCGACCAGGCACCTCCCTCCGCCTCGCACTCCTTCCAGTAAGTCCACACCGGAATCTTTCTCCCTCCTCTCTCTGTTATTCTCGGCTAGGCAGTTCTCTCTCTAACTCTCTCTCTCTCTCTCTCTCTCTCTCTCTCTCACTCATTCCCTCTCTTGTGTCGCACCACCATAGGGACCTCCCAATAGCACCGCTTGAAACTCCCAGCCACCCAGAGTAGTCGTCACGGCTGATCCTCCTCTCGGTGAGTATCGCATGACACCTCCCCTCTCACAAACATCTCTCAGACTTGTGTATTCTGCCTTTGATATTAAAGTGGGTCATGGGCCTTAGGCCCATTCGGCCAGAAGCCTTATAGGAGGCTAATCTTCCGCCAAGGGCTTCTATCCTTGAAATTAGAGTGGGCCTTGGGCCTTAAGCCCATTCGGCTGGTGCTTCCTTGAGTTGGTATTGGGCCTAGTTTTTAAATGAACTTGTTGGGCTTATTTTAGAAACTATAATAATTTAAGTGGGTTAATTTTGGGTTGACAAAAACTGTTTTATTGTTTTAAAGTGGGCTAGTGGTGTTTTACAAAAAAACAATGTCTTAGTGATTTTTATTTAGCTATTTCCTTTAATAGGAGCTGGGCTGGAATTAAGCTAGCCCAAAGTTTTATATGAATAATTATGAACCCAAAGACACAATTTTTATAGAAAGTATTTAAGGGATTTTAAAGTATACTATGGAGCCTATTATTTTAGTTAAATTCTATTGTACGTAGAGTATTTCAACACTTTTTCTAGAAAATTAGTAACGCCGAGTACCTGGTATAGGTAACGCGCTACCACTTGGAAATTAGGAAGCAGCGCTAAGAGGTAAATAGTATGATCATATAAATGCATGCGTTCTGTGAATATTAGTGTTATGTATGAAAATATGATGTGCTTTTGATGATTATTTACGTTATGCTAAGAGACAAGTTAAGGTTAGATTCCTTTCACGATCTTTGATGAAATATGAGATTATGCTTGAATGAAAGAATTTGTTGTTTGATGGATTGAACGTTACTAAAATCACATGGAAGCCATGAGATGTTCATGTAGTAACTGTTACGGAGATACTTTTACAGAGATGCTTTCTATACCTAGATAGTATAGCAGATAAATAGCTTGGCTGTAAATAGACTTAACGTGTAGATGGATAACGTGTACAGTAAACTAAATAGATAGCTTGTACAGTAAAACAAGCAGCAATTAATCTTTGGAATCACGCTGAACAGACAGTGCTCGGTTGTAACCCTTTTCTATATAAATGAAGGAAAACAATGGAAAGAGGTATTCAGACCAAT
Organism: Pterocarya stenoptera; assembly: GCA_003123785.1. Lineage (NCBI taxonomy): Eukaryota > Viridiplantae > Streptophyta > Magnoliopsida > Fagales > Juglandaceae > Pterocarya > Pterocarya stenoptera. The sequence continues at coordinate 105,094 of QEOT01009060.1, read as the reverse complement.
TTGACATGATACCAGAGCCCCAACTCTGATATTCATCTCTATGGTCTTAATCCTTGAGTGATGGCGTGTTGCGATGGGAGGAATTTTTTTCTCTCTCGCTATTTCTGCAAGTTTCTCTTGTTTTTTGGTATTCTTGGTTGGGATTCGGAGCTGTCTGTGGTGTTTTCACTTGTGGGCTCGAGTATTTGGTGGCGGTCGGAGTCATTTTGGGTGTTACGAACACTGTTTTGCCTTGCAGGCTCCTTTTGGTGACTTCTCGTGGTGGTTGGGCAGCTGTGGTGCAGTCGGCAGTTTTTGTGGTGGTCGACTCCTTCTATGGGTGGCTGTGTGGTGGTCGGCTACGTCTGTGATGGTTTGCCGTGATCTGTTCTAAGCAGTGCAGTTTGGTGCTTGTCGGCAGTTTCTGGGTAGTTTCTGGTGGCTGAAGACGTGCGGGTGTCACCTTTGGTGAGTATCGGCAATTTTTGTGGAGGTTTTTTGTGGCGGTCCAAAATTTTCTAGGTAGCTGACAATCCCAGTGCAGAAGCAAATATTTCACAAGCTGGTTCAAAGGCATATGGTGCCTTACTGTCCAGAAGATGTATACAATCTACAACACATCTACATCTTTTCTTGGCCGCCTACTTATTGTCCTTGATGAAAACTCCATTTGGTTGGTGACCCAGGAACAAAGGGAACAAAACCCTAGCCACCAAATACAGGGCGCATGAAGGCATCATCGAATTTACGCCAGTACCGATGAACAGTGTGCGTAGGAGTGGCCAGGAGTGCACGTATGCTGCTTGGTCGAGTAATTTGAAGGTCAAACTCAGAATCCTGCCCCTCTCCAAGAAGAGGCACAAAATCATACCCTTCTCCAAGAAAAGGCACAATTGCTGATTTTGGAGTGGACGGATCTAATTGAACCTTGCTGGCTATGTATCTTGGATGTGGAAGCAAGAACCTTATAAGAGGTTTAGTCAGCAAACCAAACACCTGACCAGAAACAAATATTAAGTGTTATTACCTTTACCAAGAACATTGAAATTTCATATGCAAAACTCATTCATACAATATCGCAAGCAATCCTAACACAAAAGCAACCATAAATGTAACTTTTTTTCTTACAAAAATTCTTGTGAAGGGCAGTTGGTTTTCTTGTTCCCCTAAGAAGCATCGGTACTCTTAAGAAAATAACATATATATAGAGCTCACCCAAAACCTCAATTGGAAGCATGGTGGAACTGATCCATTTTAATTGTATCTACATAAAATTCTGTGCATGATGCTCTTGCCAAAAAAATAAGAAAGAATAAATATGGAGGAAGCAGGCATCTGGTAGCAAGCACTCGTCCAATGGAGATTTGAACAATGGAACACACCCATATTCTTGATAGCTAAGAAGCTTAATGGTAAAGACCATAACAACAAGCAACATATTTGCAATTTCTCTTTCCATTGTAAATGAATCAGCTAATTCTCAGAAAATACAAACCCTTGGCATATCAAGAGGCGAAATTGGGCTCTTTTAATGTGACGTCAGAAGATGTGCCAAGTAAATTAGTTTTGTAAGTGCAAAAGTTTGGCTAGGACTAGGTGACTTAGTTGAGAAGTTGGATATGACTAGGTGACTAAAATGGTAAGGTTTATCCTTTCATTGTGTGTGAATTTGGATGATGTAAAATAAATATTGACTTTATCTTTAAACAACATTGGGTTTATCTAGAAGTCATTAAGATTGTTTAGATAAGTCAGTCATGTGAAATTTGAATTAAAAAATGATCTGCAATTATCCAGAACAGAAACTGAACACAGATTAGTAATCACAGTGAAGTGTTATCGCGACACGTCAACAATCCGTCAGGAAACGCTCTCGCGAATGTCTCTGCCTGTCAGCAGAATTCTACTTCAACTGGGACTCTTTTCAGATCTAATATTTAAAGGAATTCGGTTTCCTAACTTAGTAAGGAGTTTGATTAAGGATTATTGAGATATATTTCGTGTGCTTATGAAGGGAAAATTCTCTTGAGGATTTTTACTTGGATTTTCATCTCTCCTTAAGTGTGATCGTGCTCCGAGCTTGGAGGATCGTATGATTGGACTTCAGTCTCTAGAGTTCTAGGAGGAAAGACAATATTTGAAGATCGTCAGAGGTTCTGGCTGCTACTGTAGTAGAAGACAAATGGGTCATTTGTCTGGGCAAGTAAGAGTGTCAAGTTGCAAAGGTTTTGTAATTGAACTTTACTTGTAATTGATTTTCAAATAATAAAATAGACTTTCTTGGATTTGGCTGCCCCGTATGGTTTTACCTTTAAAGAGTTCTTTAAAGGGTTTCCCTTCGTAACCAATCGTTGTGTCATGCAAGTTTATTTATTTTATATTATTAATTGCATACTTGAAGACTAACCAATTTGTTGAGTGAATTGGTAGATATTTTCGCTACATTAACATACAAGGATACTTTGGGAATTTCAAGTTTGACCCTTAATGGAGCTTGGATGATGCTATGGTAATAGATATTTTCTTTTTATGAGTATCTACTGCTAATAGATATAAGGTTCAACATATTAAGAGCTTGGAACTAAAAGGAATAGTTAGTCGTCTGGTCTTATGCCTGATAATACCTGCCACTGACAAATCTCCACTTTTCAATGTCCAAGGCATCCATTCCAACATAAACAAAGATAAAGATTGTTGGGGACTTTATACGAGACAGAGAATAATTCTAAATTATAGAGGGACAAAATTTAAGTGGTTCGGCAACTGTCTACGTCCACTGTTGCTGCGCTTCACTATGAAAACCGAATATACAAACTCTCTGTAAACTCTCTCTCTTTTGCTCTCTCTGTCACTTACTTGCACCACTATACACGCTGCACTCTCTTTTGCTCTCTGGTATTCTACACACTCTACATATCACAACACTTCTATTTATAGCAACAAAACGAAAGAAGACGTCGCTGGAGCAGTTGAGCAGCCGCACCTTTTGAATTCGGTGCTAAGCTTTTCTTTCGGTGCATTAATGAGGTCGGTGCATGCATGACTTTGTCTCCATTCGTAACAATCTCCCATTTGGAGACAAATGAGTCTACATGTCTTCATAGCGTCACAGCAACTTCAAGTCATGCCTTAAGTATAGAGGCCAACTGAAGCTATACACAGCTTCAGTTTGTCAACAATAACTACTTTTGTGAGCATGTCTGCTGGGTTCTCTGTGACTCGTTCGGATATGAGCAGCACAAAAGGCTATCCCAAGTGCAGGAGCGTGTCGCGTAGTAATTAGGAATGAATTCCTAGATCGTCTCCACAGGGAAAGTGCTAAAAATAAACTCGTGAAAAATGGTGGGAATATTTACGATGAGAAAATAAAAATAAAAAGTGATGATATTTACAATGGATGAAAGAGTGCAGTGAAAAGAAAATTTACTGGTCATAAACCAGATTCATTTTGATTGATTTGAGTGTTTGAGATGCAGTGAAAATTAAAGAAATTAGAATGCAAGACAGTGAATTTAAATTGCTGAAAATTAAAAGACTGAAATATAAATGAGCTGGAAAATTAAATGGCATAAAATAAATTGCAGAAAATAAAAGTGCAGGAAATTAAATGCAGAAAATTAAAGTGAAAAAAAAATTAAAGTGCAGAAAATAAAGGACAGTAAAATAAAAGTGCAGGAATTAAAAGTACTGAAAAATAAATGACATTAATTTAAAGTGCATAAAAATAAATGACATAAATTAAAATAAAAAAAAAAAAAATAAAAAATAAAAGTGGAGACTGCAGATAAAGGAGAACAGTTCGATAACACAGTTGGTCCATTAGGCTCTCAACTGCATCACCGAACTCCCTCACTTCATTTGCATTTTCTCCCAAAAATTCTGCAGACTACTCCTAACTAATCTACTGGGCTTCTAACATCCGCCTCCCCTCTATCTATCTTCAGATCCTTATATAGGCTTGAAAAGGAAACACTGCACTGCATTTACGCTGTGCTTAGCTGTGTCTGCACTCCATGTGCATCTGCCTTTAGCCGCCCATGAGTTCTCCCGCATGCATTTCTATTCTTTTCTTTTCTTTTTCTGCCCATGTCTCCCACTGCCTTCTCCTTCCTTTTTCTTTTCTTTTCTTTTTCTCTCTCTGCATGCGTCGTCGCTGTCTGCCCTTACTTTTCTCTTCTCTTTCTCTTTCTTTTTTTTTTCTTCTTCCGGTTGCTGCTGCTTCTCAGCAGCTCGTCCAGTTTCTTCTTTGTTTTTTTTTTTTTTCTTTCTTTTTTTTCTTTCTTTCTTCCCGTTCGGTTTCGCATGCAGCGTCGCCCAGCATGCAGCTTCTTCTTCTTCTTCTCTTCTTTCTTTTTCTTCTTCTCTGCTTCTTCCTCCAGCGTCGACAGCATGCATGAAGTTGGTTTCCTGGACGTGCTAGGATAACTGTGGAAGTGCTGGAGGAGCTGCTAGTGGCTGCGGAGGAGCTTGGTGGTGGAAGGCAGGTGGAGCTGCTGGGCAGTGACGCACGGAGGAAACGACAGTGCTGTGGAGTTTGGATGAGGCTGTCGTGGCGTCGGATTGGCTGTGCATGGGGCGGAGGACTGATCGCCGGCGTCGTCTGGGGTTGCTGGTGGCTTCAGGTGGGCGGAGGACGGCCCACGGTGGCAGCTCGAAGCTGCTGTGCACGGAGTTCACTGTAGCTTCGAGACGCAGCTCGGAGGTTGAAGATGAACCGAACGACATGTCGTTCGGTCGAAACGGCATGTCGTTGGCTTCAAACGGCAGGAACGACCAACGTGCAAAACGACATGTCGTTTTTACCCTTAGACAAAACAGCACGTCGTTTAGCTCAAACGGCAGAAATCAATTTAGTTCAAAACGACATGTCGTTTTGGTCTGCTGACCAAACGACATGTCGTTTAGTCAGTGCAGAAAATAAAAAAAAAAATAAAAAAAAAAATAAAATAAAAATTAGACAAGCAAAATTAAATAAAAATAAAAATAAAACTTAGACAAATAAAATAAAATAAAATAAAATAAAATAAAAAAAACTAACATAAATAAAATTAAACAAGAGATGAAAAATAAAATATTAAGAGTGTGTTGTGCATGTGAAGAACTTATTGCTCAAATAAATCACAAGTTATAAAATCAAGCATAAACTATGCTTTTAATCAATTTAATTCACAACTTGGATTTATGCCTCTTAATCAATTTTTTCATCTAAAACCAATGATAAAATAATAAAACAATTAAAAATATATTGGTTTTAAATGTGTAAAATATGCAATAATGCAGCTCAATCAC
>QEOT01009060.1:14876-98631 GCA_003123785.1 Pterocarya stenoptera | reverse complement strand
AAAATTTTTATGTGTCTCTTTCCAGCTAAGTGTTGAGTGTTCTCGACACTAGAACCCTCAAGCTGGATTAAATTTGAAGATGATCTGCCAGCTGAGCAAGAGTTAAGCATCCACTTGCCATAAATCCTGGGTGTCGTAAATCCCGAAGTTCGACAATTTGCCGTAAATCATGGAGTCCTGGGTCCGGATTATGCTGTAAATTACAAATGGACAAATGCTTTATGGCCTCGATCTCTGCTTTGGGTCCCGACTGAATTGATCATTGCTGAGTCTTTGAATGCTCCGGACCTCTATATAAGAGACAATTTCCATCCTCTCGTAACACAGAACAATTTCTGCATTTCTCATATTTCGCTTTCTCTTTCTCAATTCTCTCAATTTCTCTCAATCTCTCCACTTGTCAAATGGCCAGCCAACATTCTGCTAGCAATATTCCTGATCTGAATCAGGCATTACCTACCCCTCAGCCAGTCTTTCTCTGTCCTGAGGCCGTCAATGCCATGGTTGGGGCAGAGTTATATTTCTCTACCCGATCCGATGCTGAGGTGGTTGCAGGTACGAGAATGTTGGGTTCCCAATATGCTGCTGCCGTTAATACTATGTCCAGGAGATTTATTTCACGAGAGAGTGAGGTTGACAAACTTAAACTTCAGGTTCTTGAATTGCAAGAAAAACTTGCAAGTAAACGAAAAAAAATTGAAGATTTAAAACGTGAAAATAAGGAGTTGTGGGGATGTGTGGAACAGTATGCTCGAAGACTTCAACCACACATAGACGAGATGGAACGAAAAACGGAACAATTACAAAATGATCAGCAGCATTTAACAGCAGAGTTTCAACATTTACAAGAAATGGGGGGTCCGTCTGCTGTTTAGTCTGCTGGTTTTATGATAAAGCTTGTTTGTTCGTTTTCTTTCCAACTCTATAAAATTAGTCTTTGAGTATTACAGTCACAACAAATCTCCTTCTCTTATTTATTTATTTATTTATTTTTTGTTTTTTTTTTGTATATATATATATCACGCAGAACACCAAATAAACACATGCAAAGAAAGAAAAAAATGATTTTTTTTATATAAATATAACACGCAGAACATTAAATAAAAATATGCATAATAAATATGCAGAATACAAAATAAAAAAAAATATGCAAAAAAAAAAAATGATTTTTTTTTCTTTTTTTATAAATATAACACGCATAATACCAAATAAAAATATGCAAGGAAAAAAAATAATAAATATAATACGCAGAGCACTAAATAAAAATATGCAAAGAAAAAAATGATTCTTTTTTTTTTTTTAATAAAAAAATACAGTGAATTTTAATGAAGTAATTAATGTAATAATAGAAAAGAAATGACTCATTCAAAAGCGGGTTTTCTAAGACTCAATATCCCTAAAGAAATACCGCAAAACAAATGGGATAACAGGCAAGATAACTACTTTGCCAAAGCGGACACTTGCGATCATTGTGCAATCGCGTGTCGGTATCACTTCATCATGCCAGGAAATCCTGGACGCTGACATGGTTTTTTAATTCTTTTTTAATTTTTTTTTATTTTTTTTTTATAAATAAAGATAAAAACCACGAGTTTAAATTTAAACAACTTTCCCCGGCAACGGCGTAAAAAACTTGACTCGTTCGGAAATGAGCAGCACAAAAGGCTATCCCAAGTGCAGGAGCGTGTCGCGTAGTAATTAGGAATGAATTCCTAGATCGTCTCTACAGGGAAAGTGCTAAAAATAAACTCGTGAAAAATGGTGGGAATATTTACGATGAGAAAATAAAAATAAAAAGTGATGATATTTACAATGGATGAAAGAGTGTAGTGAAAAGAAAATTTACTGGTTGTAAACCAGATTCATTTTGATTGATTTGAGTGTTTGAGATGCAGTGAAAATTAAAGAAATTAAAATGCAAGACAGTGAATTTAAATTGCTGAAAATTAAAAGATTGAAATATAAATGAGCTGGAAAATTAAATGGCATAAAATAAATTGCAGAAAATAAAAGTGCAGGAAATTAAATGCAGAAAATTAAAGTGCAAAAAAAATTAAAGTGCAGAAAATTAAAGTGCAGAAAATAAAGGACAGTAAAATAAAGGACAGTAAAATAAAAGTGCAGGAATTAAAAGTACTGAAAAATAAATGACATTAATTTAAAGTGCATAAAAATAAATGACATAAATTAAAATAAAAAAAAAATAAAATAAAAAATAAAAGTGGAGACTGCAGATAAAGGAGAACAGTTCGATAACACAGTTGATCCATTAGGCTCTCAACTGCATCACCGAACTCCCTCACTTCATCTGCATTTTCTCCCAAAAATTCTGCAGACTACTCCTAACTAATCTACTGGGCTTCTAACATCCGCCTCCCCTCTATCTATCTTCAGATCCTTATATAGGCTTGAAAAGGAAACACTGCACTGCATTTACGCTGTGCTTAGCTGTGTCTGCACTCCATGTGCATCTGCCTTTAGCCGCCCATGAGTTCTCCCGCATGCATTTCTGTTCTTTTCTTTTCTTTTTCTGCCCATGTCTCCCACTGCCTTCTCCTTCCTTTTTCTTTTCTTTTCTTTTCTTTTTCTCTCTCTGCATGCGTCGTCGCTGTCTGCCCTTACTTTTCTCTTCTCTTTCTCTTTCTTTCTTTTTTTTTCTTCTTCCGGTTGCTGTTGCTTCTCAGCAGCTCGTCCAGTTTCTTCTTTGTTTTCCGTTTGAGCTAAACGACGTGCCGTTTTATCTAAGGGTAAAAACGACATGTCGTTTTGGTCTGCTGACCAAACGACATGTCGTTTAGTCAGTGCAGAAAATCAAAATAAAAAATAAAATAAAAAATAAAATAAAATAAAATAAAAATTAGACAAGCAAAATTAAATAAAAATAAAAATAAAACTTAGACAAATAAAATAAAATAAAATAAAATAAAATAAAAAAAACTAACATAAATAAAATTAAACAAGAGATGAAAAATAAAATATTAAGAGTGTGTTGTGCATGTGAAGAACTTATTGCTCAAATAAATCACAAGTTATAAAATCAAGCATAAACTATGCTTTTAATCAATTTAATTCACAACTTGGATTTATGCCTCTTAATCAATTTTTCCATCTAAAACCAATGATAAAATAATAAAACAATTAAAAATATATTGGTTTTAAATGTGTAAAATATGCAATAATGCAGCTCAATCACTCTGTTCCTCGAATCTTCTCAAGTATCAGCTGTCCACTATCGAGAAGAGATCGAATAAAATGGTATCGCAACTGTATGTGTTTTGTTCTGGAATTAAAGGCTAGATTCTTTGCAAGAAAAATAGCACTCTGACTATCACTGTGCAAAATACCTTTTTCATGCTTCTTTCCCAATTCTTCCAATAATGACTGCAACCAAACCATTTCCTTCCCTGCTTCAGTTATTGCAACGTATTCGGCTTCTGTAGTTGAGAGAGCAACAATCTTCTGCAACTTAGAAGCCCATGATACAGCTGTACCACCCAACGTATACACAAATCCAGTAGTACTTTTCCTGCTGTCAACGTCACCTGCTAAATCAGCATCTACATATCCTTGTAGCTTTAAACTTGCTTTTGTAAAGCATAGTGACGTATTTGACGAGGCTTGTAGATATCTCAAAATCCACTTGACTGCTTCCCAATGCTGCTTTCCTGGATTACTCATGTACCTGCTCACAGCTCCCACTACTTGTGCAATATCTGGTCTTGTACAGACCATGGCATACATAAGACTACCAATAGCAGATGCATAGGGTATTCTGTTCATGCATTCTTGCTCTTCTTCCGTCTTTGGCGATTGATTCTTAGTTAGTCGAAAGTGACTAGCTAAGGGTGTGCTCACCGGTTTCGCCTTGTCCATGTTGAACCTTCTGAGCACCTTATTCACATACTCCTCCTGTGAAAGCTTAAGAGTACCATTAGCCCTATCTCTAATGATTCTCATACCAAGGATTTGTTTCGCAACACCCAAATCCTTCATCTCAAACTGCTTTGACAACTGCTTCTTCAGCTTGTTGATCTCCTCGATGCTTGATCCTGCAACGAGCATATCATCCACATACAAAAGTATAATGATATAAGAGTTGTCAAAATTCTTTATATAACAACAATGGTCTGCTTGCAGTCTTGTGAACCCATTACTGCACATGAAGTTGTCAAACTTCCTATACCATTGTCGTGGAGCTTGTTTTAGGCCATACAAGCTCTTCTTCAGTTTGCAGACTAGATTCTCATTTCCCTTCACTGAGAATCCTTGTGGCTGGTGCATATAAATGTCTTCCTCCAAATCACCATGAAGGAATGCAGTCTTCACATCTAACTGCTCAAGATGTAGATTCTCTGCAGCCACAATTGCCAACACTAGCCTGATCGTGGTCAATTTTACAACTAGGGAGAAAATGTCTGTGTAGTCGACACCTTCCTTCAGCTGAAACCCCTTCACGACCATTCTGGTTTTGTAGCGCTTGCTACCATTGTGCTATTCCTTGATTCTATACACCCATTTGTTGTGCAAAGCCTTCTTGCCTTTTGGAAGTTTAGTCAGCTCCCATGTCTGATTTGACATCAGTGAGTCAATCTCATCTTGCATGGCTTTCTCCCACTTTATTGAATCTTCAATTTGTAGTGCTTCATCATAACTTTCCGGTTCACCACTATCTGTCAGCAGAATATAGTGTAGAGATGGTGAGAACCGCTGTGGTGGCCTAATCTTCCTTGAAGATCTTCGAACGGTAGTGGGTGGTGTACTTTGTTCGATCTGTGGATCATCATTCTCTTGATCCTCGATCTGATCAGTGTTGACTCGAGTAACATCAAAGTCAACAACCTCAGGCTTCTTTGGCTGCTCCTCAGGTTCAGCTTGTGACCTAGCTTTGTACAGAACCTGCTCATTGAATATCACATTTCTACTTCTGATGATTTTGTGATTTTTATCATCCCAAAATCGATAGCCAAATTCTTCATCCCCATAACCGATGAAAAAACATTTTCTAGATTTGGCTTCTAACTTGTTACGGTCAGTAGAATCTATGTGAACATATGATACACAGCCAAAAACTTTCAAATGGCAAAGATTTACCTTTTTTCAGCTCCAGACTTCCTCTGGTAGATCAAACTTCAGGGGAACTGATGATCCCCGGTTAATTAAATAGGTTGCAGTGTTAACTGCGTCAGCCCAAAAACATTCAGGCAATCCTAAATTCAGCCTCATGCTTCTTGCACGTTCATTTAGAGTTCTGTTCATGCGTTCAGCTATGCCATTCTGCTGCGGTGTCCCGGGAATAGTCTTCTGAAATCTAATCCCATTTCCAGCACAGAATTCTTTGAACCCTCCGCCATTGTCTGACCTCAGACATTTCAACTTCAAGCCTGTTTCATTTTCAACCATGGCTCTCCACTTCTTGAAAGTGTCAAATGTGTCGGATTTATTTTTCAAAAAATAAACCCATACTTTTCTGCTTGAGTCATCAATGAAGGAAACATAATACCGCGATCCTCCAAGAGAAGCGACTGGGGATGGCCCCCACAAATCTGTGTGCACCAACTCCAACTTTGTAGACTTTGGAGTTCTCCCATTTTTCAAGAAACTAACTTTTTTCTATTTCCCGAAAATGCAACATTCACATATGTCGAAATCAGTTGATTCCAACCTTGGTAGCTTCCCTTTGGATAATAGTACTTTCATCCCTTTCTCACTCATGTGACCAAGCCTTTGATGCCATAGGTTGGCATTTGCATCAGCAATTGCAACAGTATCTCTAATACTTGAAGTCATGTACAAAGTACCTGTTTTTGTGCCTCGAGCTACTATCATAGCTCCTTTCGTTATCTTCCACGTGCCACCTGTAAATAATACCGAATGCCCATCAGCATCAAGTTATCCTACAGAAATCAGGTTCCTCATGAGCTTAGGAACATGTCGCACCTTCTGTAGCAACCATGCACTTCCATTGGGCAGATTGATTCGTACATCTCCCATACCTTCGATGTCCAACGCTTCACCATCTGCTAAGTACACCTTCTCGAAATCGGCAGTGAAATAATTTCTGCATGATTTCTCGGTGTAAAGTCTGCTAACATATTCTAACTAAAGCTCTCGGATTGTATCAATTTAATCATCTCATTGGCAAGATGGGACTAGTAAATATATAGTCCATCTTGAGGGGGAGTAATAAGTTTTACAATACATATTTTTCTGCTTTACTATTTTTACACGTGTATATAGGAAAGCAATTAACCTACATTATTGTATTTTAACTAATGAGGGTTTGGGTACAGCTTAATAGCTTTTTATATAAAGCTCATATAATTACATTTGAAATATATATAACAGAATATTTTTCTACTCTGGAAATTAGTTCTTTTAACACAAGTTTTTCAAATTATGACATTCACTTATTACTAGCAGCCATGATTGCAAATTATGCAGAGATTGCAAATTCAAAACCTTCATGAGATCGATCAAGTTTGAGTAAATCAGCCATAGCTTTTGATTTCCATATCAGATTAACGTTATCTTACTGACGTTGGAAAGCTAACTCATTGAAAAAATTTGTGTTTCAAAAGAATATTCAAATTCCAATGTTTACTTGGTCAAAATAGTACAACAATGTCATGATTGAAATACTAGACAAAAAATTCTTTCGATAGGCTGACACAACCTTTGTTTGTGCGATCCTAAGAATAATTTTTTTTTACTAAGGTTTGGACTCTCTAAATAGCATAATCAAACCATAAATATACATAAAATAATATGCATGATTTCTAAGGTGTGGAGAAAAGCCAAAACCGTCGTATTTATTGTATTCTTGAGAGAAAATCCTAAGAAGATTCATTAAGCATTCAAGATTGATTCTCTCTTGATAAACAAACCTCCATGACATTATGTTATGTTCACGTATTGTTAAGTCCATTGGTGTGAGTTTTCATTTCTTTATCAAAATTGATATATTGGTTATCTATCTCTAATTGTCATTTGATTGATTGATTGTTAATTTAAATAGTCCTTTGGAAAACACATATTCGCTCCTCTTCTAGGTGTATTTGGAATTTGAACCACTGATTTTTCAATAGTAAAATATGACATGATGCATGAGATGACAAATTAAGAGAGAATTCACCTGTTATTATTACTGAGTCTGCTCTAAACCGTTTTCCTGAAAGCGATTGAGGAGGAGTGAGTCAGTACTTTCTGTTTCGACGGAGGAGGTTGAAAGAGTATCTATTCACGACGGTGGGTAGAGTGTAGGTATGGAGGAAATGAAGGAGAGATGGGCACATTTGAAGCTTACGGAGGAGGAAAACTGTCCGATTGTGGTGGAAAGGAGGGAACAGAATCAGATGAAGGAAAAATAGATTCAGAGTGTCGTGGGGAAAATTTGTACTGAGCAAAGGATCGGGAAGGAGGTAGTGAAGTCAACAACGGAAAAAATATGGAAGGTAAGGAAGCCATTGGAGTTTCGGGAAATTGGAACGAATTGTTTTGTCATTACCTTTGCTAAATCTAGTCACAAGAACAAAGTTATGAATGGATGCCCGTGGTTGTTCAATAACTTTCTGTTTGTGCTAAAGAATTTTGATGGGGAAACTCAAACAAGTAGACTGGATTTTGATCAAGAAGGCTTGTGGATTCAGATGCATAATCTGTCGCTGAGTTTCATGAATCAGGGGATGGGTAAACAGATAGGAGGTAGGATCGGGAGGGCCATTGAGGTTGATTTTCAGGAAGATGGAGTGGCCTGGGGGAGGATGCTAAGAGTGAAGATAGAATGCGGGCTAAAGAAACTGTTGGCCAAGGGTAAAACTGCGACGATGGGAGGGGATTGACTCTGGATTCCCTTTCAATATAAAAAGCTACCACGTATCTGCTTCGGTTGTGGTAAGATTGTGCATGATGCTTAGGAATGCACGTTTGAAGGCTCAGGTGAAAAACAATATGGCCCATGGCTAAGAGCAACGGTCAATAATCGTAGAAGGCCAATGAGGAAGGGATTTCAAGGATAGGACAATGCAGGTAAAAATAATGATGATTGTTTATACTCATCTGTGAGTTTGAGGGAGAATGTGGGGAAAGAAGAGGGAGTTAAGGGGATGAAAGATGTTCAAGGGATGAGTGATAAGGTTGTAGGGAGGGTTAGGAAGGTGGAGAGAACAGAGAAGGGTGGGGATCCCGTAGGGTCCGAGATTGAGGAAGGGGGTGAGGAGGTTGGTAGCTTAGTTGTTTGTGTGAATGTTTCTTTGAGCCCAAAGGTGATATTAAATAAGGAGTTAGAAGAAGTCAAGAGGGGGATTGTGCTGGAAGGTAAAGGTGTGATTATGGAAAAAAAATGTAAAAAAGAGTAAAAAGAGTAGCTGGAAGAGGAGAGCAATGAGAAGTTCTAGCTCTGGTGAACTACTAACTGTTGGCTTTGGGAAAAAACGTACTGCCGATGAGAAGGATGGGAGGATTGTGGAAAAGGGTGGTGAGAAAAAAGCTAGAAGAGAGGAAGTAGAAGAGGAAAATGTGGATGTGGGTATGGCAGAGGCTGCTGGGCAGCTCAGCCAGGTATTATGGATTTCATAAGCTGAAACTGTCGAGGGCTTGGGAACCCTCAGACAGTTCAAGATATTTGCCTTATGGTGAAGGAAAAGTAACCCAAACTGGTTTTTGTAATGGAAACTATGGTGACAGGTAGAAGGTTAGAGGGTCTGAAAAAAAGATTGGGGATAGAAGGATGTTTGGTGGTGGATCCTGTGGGAAAAGGGGGGGGTCTAGCTCTGTTTTGGAAAAGGGGAAATGAGGTTGAAGTGGTGAGTTATTCTCAGTGGCATATAAATGCTCTAATTAGGATTGAAGGAACTAAAAGGGTGTGGTGTTTCACAGGGTTTTATGGACATCCTGAAACTGGGAAGAGCTACCTTTCGTGGGAGTTGTTGGCTAGATCGAAACCTAAAGATTAACTAGCTTGGTGTGTGGTTGGGGATTTCAACTAGATAATATGTCAAAATGAAAAGAGAGGGGGAAGGCAGAGCTGAAGTGCAAATGAGTAGATTCCGAGAGGCTCTTGTGGGAAATAATCTTACTGAAGTAGGATACTGTGGTTACCCATTTACTTGGAGCAACTCTTATACTGCAGAAATGTTGGATAGGTGTGTTGCAAATAATAGGTGGAGGGATATGTTTAAGGTGGTGAGGGTGGAAGGGCTTACTGCTAGAACTTCAGATCATGCTCATTTATTAGTGAATTTGGCAGATTCAAGCAATAAAAAGCCACGAAGGTGTTTTTCTTTTAAGTTTGAAGCTAGCTGGACCACAATGGAGGGTTGTGAAGATGTGGTGAGGCAGAAATGGGCTGATGGTCAATTGCATTCTGATCCAATGGTGAGGGTTTAGAAGCTCCTGAAAACGTGTGGCGGAGAGCTGGTCAACTGGTTTAAGGGGAAAGATAGAGATAGATTGAAGAATCTTGATCAGATAACAAAAAATATTAAAGAGTTGCAGGATGATGGGGGGCTTCAACACAGGGATAGGCTGGAAAATATGAAGAGAGAAATTGGGGTTTTGCTAGAACAAGAAGATATGAAATGGAAACAAAGGGCGAAAAATGATTGGTATAGGCTGATGGATAAGAATACAAAATATTTTCATGCCTGTGAAAATCAGAGGAGGAAGAGAAACCAGATTATGTTAGTGATGGAATCCCAAGGCAGATTATAGATTGAATATGAAGACATTGAAAAAGCCTTCAAGAACCGTTATTCTGTAGTTTATAAAACAGCTGAACCAAAAGGAAAGGAGATTGATATTTTTCTGAATGCTATGGATAGAAGGGTGTCTGACTCTATGAATGGGACGTTGCAGAAGGAATTATGAAGGAATTCTCAAGGC
This sequence comes from Pterocarya stenoptera, assembly GCA_003123785.1. Lineage (NCBI taxonomy): Eukaryota > Viridiplantae > Streptophyta > Magnoliopsida > Fagales > Juglandaceae > Pterocarya > Pterocarya stenoptera. The sequence continues at coordinate 88,752 of QEOT01009060.1, read as the reverse complement.
AGGAAGTAGAATTGGCTTTAAATTCGATTGGCCCCTTGAAGTCTCTTGGTCCAGATGGATTTGGGGCTAGCTTTCTTCAAAAATTCTGGAGCACTATTGGGAATGATGTGAGTAGACAACCCTTAATTTTCTTAATGGTGGAGGTACGTTACAATCTCTCAATCATACCTATGTGGCTTTGATCCCTAAGTTAAAAGAGCCAAAAACTGTCAATGACTATAGGCAAATAAGTTTGTGCAAGGTGTTGTATAAGATCATAGCAAAAGCTTTGGCAAATAGATTAAAAGGGGTGCTGGATGTAGTGATTTCAAAAAGGCAGAGTGCTTTTATCCTGGGGAGATTGATATTTGATAATATAATGCTGCTTATGAAGTTTTGTATTCAATGAAAACTAGGCAGAAGGGTAAAGTGGGGAGCATGGCTTTGAAACTAGATATATCAAAAGCATATGATAGGGTGGAGTGGTTCTTTCTGAAAAGGGTAATGGAGAGATTGGGGTTTGGAGAAAGGTGGGTCACGATGATTATGGAGTGTGTAACATCAGTTTCCTATGCAATTCTGGTTAATGGCCAACCTAGGAAAACTATCTTTCCAATAAGGGGATTAAGACAAGGAGATCCCTTGTCTCCTTACTTATTTCTTCTTTGTGCAGTAGGACTAAGTACGTTGATAGATGAGGCTGTTAGTACGAATTAATTAAAAGGGATTTTTGTTGTGAGGGGAGGTACTAAGATCACCCACCTTCTCTTTGCTGATGATTGTCTTATTTTTGGGAAAGCTAATGGGGCTGAATGGAAGAAGATATGTGGAATTCTTGAGACTTATGAAAGGGCTTCGGGTCAAAGCCTAAATAAACAGAAAACTACTATGTTCTTTAGTCCAAATGTGAAGCTGGCTGTAAAGAGCAGATTTATGAAGGAAATGGGGGCTAGAGTGCAGTATGATTGTGATAAGTATTTGGGCTTGCTTGTCATGGTAGGAAGATCAAAATACAACACCTTTAGAGGAATAAAAGATAGAGTATAGCAGAAAGTAAAGAACTAGAAAAACCAGTTTTTATCTCCCTCGGAAAAGGAAATACTGTTGAAAGCAGTAGCTCAAGCAATTCCAAACTATCATATGAATGTGTTTAAATTGCCTAAGAGATTGTGCAAAGAGATGGCTGCAATAATTGCAAGGTTTTGGTGGGGATATAAGCAAAATGATAGGAAAATCCAATGGTGTAGCTAGAGCAAGATGGGGAGATCCAAATCAGAAGGGGGATTGGGGTTCAGAGAATTTGAAAGCTTCAACAATACTCTACTTGCTAAACAGTGTTGGAGAGTGATGACAATGCCACATTCTATAGTGGCTATGGTTCTAAAGGAAAAATATTTCAGACATGTTGACATTCTTAAAACTACTATGGGCCAAAGACCTTCATTGATATGGAGGAGCTTATGGGGTTCACTAGAGTTATTAAGGGAGGGGCTAGTATGGAGAGTGGGAAATGGTAAAAGTATAAAGATTTAGGGGGATAAATGGATTCCTAGAGCTTCATCTTTTTCTATCCAATCCCCATTTAAAGGGTTGGATGCAGCAGCAAAAGTTATTGAACTAATTGATGTTGATGCTGGGATGTGGAAAGAAGAATTGGTGAGAGCCAGCTTGAATGAAGAAGATGCAGGTTTGGTTTGTAGTCTACCTATAAGTCAAATAGGTTTGCAAGATAAACAAATATGGGCTCAAACAAAAAGTGGAATTTATAGTGTGAAAAGTGCATATCATCTTGATATGAGAAGAAAAAAGAATATACAGGGAGAGGGAGAGTTTTTGAGGAGAGGTTATGAAGGGTGGAAGATGCTATGGAGGTTAAGGGTCCTAGGTGTTGTTAGAATATTTATGTGGAAGGCTTTAAATGACAGTTTGCCAACAAGAAGAAATCTTGCAAAAAGAAAGATTGTAGTTAAAACTTGTTGCCCTATATGTGAAGTGGAGGAGGAATCCATTGGCCATGCAGTCTGGAGTTGTGTGAGTGGTATTGATGTGTGGGCAGAGGGGGCTAGTCTAGTGCAAAAGTGGTCAAGTAGTGAAGGGGATTTATATAAGGTTTGGGAAAAGATGGTCTGGAGGCTGGCAATAAAAGAGCTTGAGTTGGTGGCTACAGTTATGAAGAAAATAATGGTTGAGGAGAAATAACTTTATTTTTTAGAATGGTTTTACTAACCCAAAAATTCTCTTTAAGCAAGCAAAGGATAGCTTAGTTGAATTTCAGATGGCCCAAGAAATAACAACGATGGAGCAAGGAGGCTGTGCTATAGGAAGAAATGGATGCAGATGGAAGATACCTGTGGTAAGCTTTGTGAAAGCTAACTGGGATATTGCGGCTCTGAAAGTAAAAGAAGGGATGATGGGGCTGGGTGTGGTGTTCAGAGATGTGTAGGGAGAGGTTTTGGCTTCACTCTGTAGCTCAAGGAAGATGGTGACAAACCCAATAATTGCAGAGATACATGCACTATGGAGAGCTTTGAGACTGTGCTGAGCTAAACTTTACAAAAGTATAGTTTGAAGGTGATGCTTTGGGGGTTGTTAAAGCTGTGAATGGAAGGAAAGCTAACTGGGAATGGAATGGACAGATGATAGAAGACATTAAATTGATTCTAAAGAATAAACCCGATTGGGGAGTACAGCGTACTTACAGAGAATGTAAGAGGGTAGCTCATAATCTAGCTAGATTTTCTTTCAATATAAGTGATGAACATGTGTGGATAGAAAGTGTACCTGAGGAGATGACTAACTTTGTCATTCAGGATAAACTTTGTATCAGATGTTAGTGAATATAATGATGGAGGTTATTTTCAAAAAAAAAAAAAAAAAGAGAGAGAGAGAGAGAGAGAATTCACCTGCTAATTAAGAAGTATATTCGTGTTAGAACCTCTAGTAAAGGAGTTTGAGAAGAGAGGCCTGGGAACATGTAATTATATAAAGATTGAGAAATTCACCTTCTACATTTCGAAATCCCCAGGAGATTCACCTGCAATGAAATGCATAAAACAAAACTCTAAATAATATATAGTTCAAGAGAGAGCTTCGAAAGAGGGACACAGAGTACTTAAAAATCAAATTTCGGTACGTACCGTCAGAATTTGATTCAGAGGACAATGAATAAGAGTTTTCATTCGAGTTCTGAAAACAACACAATCCATTGATTAAAAGGGTGAAGAGAGATATTTGCAATAAGAGTTTCCTGACATTTACTCATGAGAAATTCCTATAGCAATAATAGTTTATAAACGGCCTGAACGTAATATTGAACTCATTGAATGCCTTGCAAGTGACAATTGTTACCCAATCAGAAGGTTGACTTTGAAATGATCTTCCCTGAAGAAAATGAGAAACAAATCATGAATTCTTAGAAATCGAAATGTAAAAACTTCATTGCAATGGTCTGCAAATAGTTAAAAAAACATACCTCGCATTTGATCATCATTTCATGTTGGATGGTGGCATTAAGGTCTCCAACCATGTATTGAAACTTTCCTCCAGTATCTACTTTTTTTTTTTTTTTTTTTTTAAGAAAGAGTTAGGGCCACATGTCCAAAGTGATCCCTCCCTTGTTTTATTAATAAAAATCCTCACTTATGACGAAGGAATACATGGAAACAAAAAACTCACTACTTATCAAAAGGACCTAACAAAGCTAAGAAACAAGTTACATAATAGGCCTATGAATACGACTATACACCTCTACTATAGGAATCTGACACCTCTGTAAAATATCAAAATGGGCAATATTTAGTCTTTTCTTCCTCTTCATTTTGACATAAATGTTCCTGAACCAAAAAAGAATCTGCTCCCAACAAGCTTGGATCGACATATTTCTATCCTCCATGGGCAACCTGCATCGGCGAATCCAAAGAATCCATACAATAAAAACCGGCGTGATACCCTTTAGATGTTCTAGTTGGGATGACCGTTTTCCCTTAGAAACCCAAGTCCACGACCATTCTCTCCAACTTTGCTGCTGTTCATACTCAACCTCAAGCATAACTGATGCCTTTCTCCACAGCTTTAGTCAAATTCCCCCTCTCCTAGTACATGGTCCATTGTTTCAATCTTTGGCAGCTCACATCATACACACGCCGAACATAAGGAAATGCCCATGCGTTGGACATTGGTGTGTACGCTCAAATCCCCTTGTAACCCTTTCCAGCATACAGAAGAAATTCTGAGAGGAATGAATGGATCCTAAACAGACTTTGCCCACATGACTTCCTCATACTTGGATTGGCAAAACTCACATCCTGATTTCACAGTGACATTTCTATCCTTCGAAGGCTTCCAATACACCTTATCTTCCATCTCTAACCTGCCCAGCTTTACCTTCAAACAAATGTGCCGAGCCTTATCTAGCATTTGAAATTTTAAAAAAAGGCCTTGGTCCATAAAACTGTCTAGCATTGAAATTTTGAGGTGTAGCGAACAGTGATCCGAAGTGCTTCAGGCCAAAATAATGACTTTCGCAGCAGGGTAACTCTGTATGAACTCTTGATTAACAATTACCCGACCTAGCTTAGCCCATATTCAGCCACGCCCTTCTTGCCCATTACACCATGAGTATCTTGAGCCCTCTTCTTGAATCTCCATGAGCCTACAGTTCATTATGCAATTGTTAAAATCATCTTTAACTCCCTAAGGCTTTAAGAGACCACCAATTTTCTCATGATCATACTAAATAGCATTAAAATCACCCCTTGCCACCCACGGAATATCTTGTCTTTGAACTGTCTCCAACTCTCGCCAAAGCTGCACTCTCCCAGATTGAAAACAGCTCGTGTAAATAAATGATAATAGCATCTCAACCTCACCTTTTTTATATAGTCTAGAAATTTGTTGCTTAGTACTGGACACAATTTGCATAGAAACATCCTTCTACCAAAAAACCCATATCTTGCCTTCTTGTTGATAGTTAGTCATGAAATTAGCAAACTTCAACTTCCTCGCCATTTCTTTATTCAACATTCAGCTGCAAACGGTTCCAAAATGGCCAGCACATCTAGCTATGTCTCTAAAATATTCTTATGTAATTGTAAAAAAGAACTACCCAACCCCCGAACATTCCAAACTAAAATGTTGTCTAACATATCAAACTTGTTTGGAAGACCAAGTGATCATACTTGGTGGTGTGATCATAACTTTTTCTTCTTCTTCAACTTTACAATCGGCATTTCAGTTTCATGATCTGTCTCCACTACTACATTCTCTGTATTTTCAAATCCCTCGATATCATATCCTTCGTGACATAAACTAGGCTCCATCCCCGAAAGCATATCCGTTTTCGTAACTATGGCATCACAGTTGCATCCTTCCACATTTGGAATAATGGGCAGCTCCACTGCAGTTACCACAACCTGCACATTAATTTCCTCAGCATCCAAATTCTTGGCCATTCCCTCCTTTATTGGGATCAACTCTGATGACTCTTCGTCTATGTCCTCCCCCACTACCTGATTATGCATAATTTCCACTTTTGTTGGAACAAACATCTTTAATTTATCAGATCCAACTACTTCTACTTTTGTTAGGGACGGCCACTTAAAAGCATTAGCTTCAACACAAAAGCACTCGAGTTTTGCTAAACAGACAAGTGAGAGGTATGCACATTGGGAAATGTCACCTCGCTTTTCTCATTCTCTCTTGCTTTTGCTAGAATTGCTTCCATTTCGTTTCCAATTCCACAAGAAGTTTTGCAATGGATGGTGAGAACAAGTTTTTAAAGTTATGACATTCACTTACTACTAGCAGTCTCAACTCGTGGAAGCCTGTAATTTCTTGTGGACCATCCCCCTTCCAACTTTGGTAAAGTCCGGAACTTCAGTTTTCTCAAATTATTGCCTGCAATGAAGGCAGAACTTTTCTCAAGAGTCCTTCAAGCTCAAATATATATCGCTTCCAACGAATTACATTTCTCAGCTACATTTCTCAGAACTTTACAAACGTAGCCTAAATTTTACAGTAATTCTTTTTCCCGAAGGACAACATCATAGAATTGATCAGAAACACTTTTTCAAATTTGTTGCAGAGCCTACTTACAATATTCATAGTTGAAAGTGCTCATTCACTAGTCTCTAGGGAAAAAAAGAAGACGAATAAGCAAAAGTTAAAAAAAAACTTTGAAAACATTTAATTGTTGACGAAGAAAATCAACACAGACATGAATATTTTACTTGTCTTGCAAAGATAAATCCGTAACATCACATAAACGACTTGAGAAAACGTTTCTCCAAAGTCTTGGGGAATTTAGATGCAAGTTTTTCTTATAATTTTATGAAAGTTGTTATGTTTTTGTTTGTCATGAAAATTAAGATCATAAGAGGTTTTCAGCTAAAACAAACACAGCCTAATAGTGGTGTTGTAAAAGTTCGAATTTTTTTTTAAGAAATTTGTATTCCAAGACATGACTTAGGAATCATAGTAATTATACACACATTAACGCAACATGGTTTGTGAAATATATCATCTCGTCTTATCTTATTATTATAATTTTTTCAAACTCCCTTATAAAATATAATAAACAATTCAATTTTTTTAAATTTTAAAATAAAAATAATATTTTAATAATATTTTTTTTAACTTTTATATTATCTCATCTCATTTCATCTGTGTTATCAAATGAGGCTTAAGAGTTGAACGCAAGAGAGCTTAAGAGTTGAACGCAAGAGAGCTGACATTTGGCTCTTCCAATATACATCAGAAAAGAAACACAATATGTAACAGATCTCTAGTAGTAGATGAAGTAAACTATATGGAAATTGTATATTAATTCAGCCAAACAGCTCTCGGGAGCACCTCCAAATTGTAATAGAACATTTCATAAAAGGATTCCAGATGCTTCCTTCAATCTAGACGCTGACTATTTATACTATAAGAGGGAAAATACTAAGATGCCCTTAAAGCCCACTGGCTATTACAAGTAAAATACTACTGATCACTCTAATAAAAGCTAAACCGTAGTAAAATAACCCGAAGTAATATGGGCCTGTAACTCCAGCCGTGATTCTCCATTGCCCACTACGTGCAAGCCCACTTTCCTCTCATAGCCCAGCTTTATTCTTCATCGATATTTGCTTCTAGGTCAAACACTTCAGTTCTTTCAGTTGCTGCCGACACCTTCCTCTTCCATCTTCAAAGTCCCCATCTCAACTCCATCTATGAACCTCCCTGCCGGCGTGTCACACAATAATCAAATAATACCGCAAACAACAACAACAAAAGATCACTGTAGTTAGGAACGAGCCTAAGCTCTAGATATGTCTTTCATATGATATAAGCGAGAAGTCCAAGCTAACTTTGATTCACCAAGACATGTATGATCATACTACCCGCAGTCATGAATTGGCAAGAAGAGACTTTGATGCAGAGGACGATGAAGAAGAGACTTCATGTGCATGTGATTCCTAAAAGCAAGAAAGTCCATTTATTAGAAGGGGGCGGACATCTATTTGCAGCAAGGGTTTCCTGACTTTTACTCGTGAGAAATTCCTACTAGATTAGTTTATAAACCGCCTTAAACAGAATATTGAACACATTGAATACCTCGCATTTGATCATCATGTGTTGGATGGTGGCATTAAGGTTTCCAACCATGCATTGAAACTTTCCTCCAGTATCTACTCCCTCTAACTCAGGCGTTTCCACTTCTGTTGGAACAAACATCTTCAATTTATCACATCCAACCGCTTTTACTTTTGTTACGGATGGCTACTTGAAAGCATTGGCTTCAACACAGAAGCACTCGAGTTTCGGTAAAGAGTCAAGTGAGAGGGTATGCACTTTGGGGAATGACACCTCGCTTTTCTCATTTTCTCTTGCTTTCGCTAGAATTTCTTCCATTTCGTTGCAATCCTTAACTTCTATCTCTTCCAATTCCACAAGAAGTTTTTAAATGGATGGTGAGAACAAGTATTTCAAATTATGACATTCACTTACTACTAGCAGTCTCAACTCGTGGAAGCCTTTAACTTCTTGTGGACCATCCTTCCATATATGCTTCAGCTTTGGTAGAGTCCGTAACTGCAGTTCTCTCAAATTATTGCATGCAATGAAGGCAGAGCTTTTCTCAAGATTTAGTCCTTCAAGCTCAAAGATCGCTTCCAATGAATTACATTCCACTGCTTTAAGTAGTTGTAGATTTTGCAAACTCTTTATCAAATTTGATGGAATAAGAGACCGTAGCTCTGTTTGAATGTATCCGTCATTCACATTTGGCTCCTCCTGCTTGTCAAAATATACAGACCAGAGTATCAAAATTTGTCAGATAATACATAATCAAGAAAAATATAAGACGGGTGACAAGAGGAAGTTCTTAATTTTACGAGTCTGACAAGAAGAAAATAAGTAAGAATTGGAATCATGGACAGTAAAGTTAGATCACAGAAAGTCCTTAATTTGGGAAATCAGAGATTCAAAAGTTCCACTGGGCAAACTCCCAAACCTACCTTAAAATAAATTAAGAAATGAGATTTGATTTTTGAGCAATCACATGTATACTCCCTCGAGTCATTCCTTCAGGGGCATTATAAAGAAGAAAATATGCAATACAGTCGCTCTTTTTTAGAAGCTCCACTCCTCTCAAAAGTGTTTCAAACCTCCAGCCATGCAAGTTAAAGCCAATAACCAAATATCATATAACTATTTCTCAACATAATATATATGTATATATTACTAATGAAAAGCATACATTATACATATATAATTTTGCGACATATGTTATTTTCTTTAAAAAATAGGAAAGAAAATTGCTAAATGTGAGAAAAATCCAACCACATACCTCTTTGTTAACTTGAGGGTGCAGTATTTGCCCTTGAAATTCGGTTTCAATACCTCCCAAGGAAGAGCTTCCTTGGAGTTTCTTGCGACGCGGGACACAGTCAAGGCATCCATCTAGATAGTCAGGGGCATCCTTTACAGAGGTGGTCGTACCAGTGTCTTGGAGTCTCGAATCTAATCCCACATTTATTTTCTTTGGCTTTGTTGTGCTTTGAATTTCTGAACCAAATGTCATCTAGTTGGGACATCCGTACAGATTGATTTTATGCATGGATGGCCATTCAAAGTAATAGGATGGGGGGCAAAAACTCTTGAGCTTTTGCGCACACTGTAATTCGAAGGAGCTAAGTTTGGGGAACACGATGATGTCTGCTGCATCTTCTTCTCCAACTTCAAGAATGTTTTCTATCTCGTTGCAACCATTTATTGATACCCTTTCAAGTCCCACGAGTAGTTTTGCAATAGACGTAGAGAATACATACAGTAGACTGAAACAATTCACTAAATAAATAAATCTTAGGTTTTGAAAACCTTGAAATTCTCGTGGGATATTCTTCCACACGTGTCTCAACTTACTTAAACGTTCTAACGTTAAATTTCTCAATTGAGAAAGTGCTATGAATCCCTGACGGTTCTCCTCAACCTCTAGTCCATCAAGATCAAATACGACTTCTAGTCACTCGCAATAACTCATATGAAGATCTTCTAGATTGGGTGCCCAGAAAATGCTTATGGAAGAAAGTAATTTATGAGAGATGTCTTGCCTTTCAACCTGCTGACATGAGCACAAAAATTATTATCTTAAACACCAAATTTTCTTTTTCGAAATAAAGTATTCAGGTATATGATCCTTAATAAGGCGATTAAAGTATATACGGTTGTGAAATGTTATGAAAAACACACACACCAATGATGACAAATAAAGTAAAAGCAACACAATCAAGAACACGACGCACAATATACTTGGTTCGGCAAATTGTCTACGTCCACAGAGCTGCAGATATCTTATTAACCAGAGGAGATTACAATCACTCAATCTCAACTCACATTCTCTAGGGCTTTTTGCTCTCTCACACAATATGCACTCACAAGACAATTGTTCTCTCACAAAATATGCTTAAGACCGCACAACATAAGTCTAATATGATGTATATATAGTATACGGCATGGAAACCCTAATACTGGCAAAACTGCGTACTTCGCTCGAGCGGCGCCTCGAGCGAACAGCCAAATGAACATTGGCTCGAGCGGAGTGTCGAGCGAGGGTCGAGCGAACACTAGGGTTTGCGTCTCGCTCAAGCGGAGTGTCGAGCGGGACTCGAGCGTACCTCTCTGCCTGAATTCGCTCGAGCGGACTTGACTTGGCTCGAGTGAACTTTGGCTCAAGCCAATAGTTAAGCCAACTTTCAGCAAACACCTTTTCAGCTCCAAAACCAGTCTCCACATATACCCCAACAATCTCCCACTTGGAGACTGGGTCTCCACATGCTAGCCACTGTTTCCAGCCAAGCCCTATCATCTCTGCAGCTCACAGCTCCTGTCTTCAAGCCAAAAGACGCACTGAAGTCAAGCCCGACTTCAGTCTTCCACGTACATCGCCCTTAGTCAGCACATCCATAGGGCGACTCACAACTCCCACTGCACTAGGAGTATTCGGTCTCGAACCGATCTTGGCAACCTTAGCCAACTTTCCCAGGCTTTCATGAGGAAGGACAAAGTTGACTCCCTTTGGCTTCCTTACATGTATCGCGCAATCAAGCCTACATTTTTTCACTCTTGTACTTCCCTGCACATCACTGGACCCTGATGTTAAATACAAAGAGTTCTAACCATGCGCTAAGACCAGCACACCCTTAGTGATCTTCCAAGCGCCTCCAGAGAACGCTACTGCAAAACCGCTGTCATCAAGCTGTCCCACAGAGATCAGGTTTTTCTTCAGATTTGGAACATGAATGACTTGCTGTAAAGTCCACACGCTCCTGTTTGGAAGTGTGATGTGCACATCACCCACTCCCACTACATCTAGTGCCTCTCCATCAGCCGCATATATCTTCCCAAAATCACCAGCAACATAATTCTGCATGATTTCTCGATGTGAGGTGCTATGGAACGAAGACCCTGAATCCAAAACTCAATCATCAATCGGACTGTGCACTGCAAGGAGTAAGGCATCATGAATTTCATCTACCACTACATTCACAGCATCATCATCATAACTTTCTTGATTCCTGTAGTTTCTCTTGATGTAGTTTGCCACAACTCCAGCATGTGATCTACAGGCCTGGTGGTAAGGCTACCCTGTAAGCCACTAGGCCAATCCGATCAAGAATCTCAAAGGGCCCGACGTATCTAAGGCTCAACTTGCCCTTCTTTCAAACCTCACCACCCCTCTCATCGGTGCAATCCTCAAGAACACCTTATTCCCAACATCAAACTCTAATTGGCGACGACGGTTATCTGCATAGCTTTTCTGTCGACTCTGAGCAGCTTTCATTCTGGCTCAAATGGTCTCTATCTTCTCTATTGTCTTCTGAATGATTTCAGGACCCAAAATTTGTCTTTCCCCCACCTCGTCCCAAAACAAAGGAGATCTACACCTCCTACCATAAAGTGCTTCATAAGGTGCCATCTCAATACTAGCTTGGTAGCTGTTATTATAAGCAAACTCAACCAAAGGCAAGTGTTGTACCCAGGTTCCCTTGAAATCTAGCATACACGCCCTCAACATGTCTTCCAAAATTTGAATGGTCCTTTCCGACTGACCATCCGTCTGCGGGTGAAATGCAGTGCTGAAATTTAATTTAGTGCCTATGGCCTCCTATAAGCTTCGCCAAAATTTTGAAGTGAAACGAGGATCCCTATCCGACACAATGGACACGGGTACCCCATGCAACCTCACTATTTCCTGTACATACAGCTCAGCTAGTTTCTCCAGCTTATAAGAAACTTTGATAGGCACAAAGTGAGCGGTCTTCGTCACACAATCCACGATCACCCATATTGCATCCTGTCCAATCAGTGTCCGAGGTAGGCCTGTAACAAAATCCATAGAAACATGCTCCCATTTCCATTCTGGAATCTGAAGTGGTTGCAATAATCCCGCTGGTCTCTGATGTTCTACTTTCACCTGTTGGCAAGTTAAGCATTGTGCCACAAATTTGGCAATCTCCCTTTTCATGCCATCCCACCAAAAAGACTCCTTCAAATCTTGATACATCTTTGTACTACCTGGGTGAACTGTGTAAGGAGACCGATGCGCTTCTTCTAGGATGAGTCTTTTCATTTCATCATTGTTCAACACACATAACCTATTTCCGAACCTTAAAATCCCATCTTCAAAAATGCTGAACTCAGATTTATTCCCTTTTTCTACTTCTTCTATTAATCTCGCTAACTCAGAATCTTCTTTTTGGGCAAGCTTTATTCTATCTATCAAAACTAGTTGAACCATTAAACTAGCTACCAATGCTTGCTGGTCACCAGTAACAACCTCAATAGCAGCTCTTTCTAAGTCCATTATTAAGTGGTGCTGAGTGGTAAGAGTTGCAACTGCTGGTCTTAGTGGCTTCCTGCTAAGTGCATCAGCTACGACATTAGCTTTGCCTGGATGATAATTAATGTTGCAGTCATAATCCTTTACTAGTTCAAGCCATCTCCTTTGCCTCATATTCAGTTCATTCTGAGTGAAGAAGTACTTCAAACTCTTATGATCCGTGTAGATTTCGCACCTTTCACCATATAAATAATGCCTCCAGATTTTAAGTGCACAGACAACAGTGGCTAACTCCAAATCATGTGTGGGGTAATTTTGCTCATATGTCTTCAATTGTCGAGACGCGTATGCTATAACTTTCCCGTGCTGCATCAATACACACCCCAAACCGAAACGTGAGGCGTCACTGTAAACTACAAATCCTCCTCTTTCACTAGGGACTGTCAGAACTAGAGCTGTCACTAATCTTTTCTTCAACTCCTGAAAACTTTCTTCACACTTTGCAGTCCATTCAAACTTATTGTTCTTCTTAGTAAGGGCAGTAAGAGGAACCGTTATTTTTGAGAAATTATCTATAAAGCGACGATAATAACCAGCCAAACCCAAGAAACTCCTGACTTCATGCACATTGGTTGGTTGAGTCCAGTTAACTACCGCTTCAACTTTCCCGGGGTCTACCGAGATACCATCCTTTGAGACTACATGCCCCAAAAATGAAATAGACTCAAGCCAAAATTCACATTTCTTCAACTTAGCAAATAATTTCTTATCCTTGAGTGTCCCGAGTACTTGTCTCAGATGCTTTTCATGCTCAGCTTTGTTTTTGGAGTAGATTAATATGTCATCAATAAACACCACTACAAATTTATCCAAGAATTCATGAAATACCCAATTCATCAAATCCATAAACACCGCTGGGGCGTTGGTTAGGCCAAAAGGCATGACCAAGAATTCATAATGACCGTACCTGGTCCTGAAAGCTGTCTTAGGCACATCCTCCGCCTTGATCTTCAATTGATGATACCCCAATCTGAGATCAATCTTGGAGAATACCTGAGCACCTTGCAGCTGATCAAATAAATCTTCTATGCAGGGCAATGGATATTTATTCTTTATGGTCACTCAGTTCAGTTCTCTGTAGTCTATACACATTCTCATTATCCCAGCCTTCTTTTTCACAAACAAAAATGGAGCTCCCCAAGGTGATACACTGGGCCTGATGAAACCTTTATCTAATAAATCTTGTAACTGTTCTTTGAGTTCGGCTAACTCTGATGGTGCCATTCTATAAGGGGCTTTGGAAAGAGGTGTCGTGCCTAGGACTAGTTCAATGGCAAACTCTACTTCCCGCTCGGATGGCAATCCAGACAAATCTTTAGGAAAAACCTCCGGATATTCTCTCACAATAGAAATCTCTTCTAACTCCAATTCTTGCTTTGGTTCATCCACCATGAATGCCAAGTACCCTTGACAACCATCACGTATTAACTTGTCAACCTGAAAAGCAGATATAACTGATGGAAGAGTACCTACTCTGGAACCCAAAAACCGAAGTTCCTCTCCCTCTGAAAATTTGAACACCACTTCCCTTTTAAAACAGTCAATACTAGCATAACTGGAAGCTAACCAATCCATACACAATATCACATCAAACCCAATCATAGGAAACACTATCAAGTTAGCTGGCATTTCCCTCTCACTAATAGTTATTGGACACTTAAGCAAAATCTTGTTACAGGTCACTATATCTCCTGCTGGGGTTGAGACCATCAAATTGTATTCCATCTTTTCAGCTTCAACAGGGCAGAACTTGACATAATCCATTGAAATAAAAGAGTGGGTAGCCCCCGAGTCAAATAAAACAGTAGCCTTATTGAGAAAAAGGGAAATCATTCATGTGTTTACGTCACATTATCCTTAGAGATAACGAGATAAGTAATCCTAAATTTTTAACATAAAAAAGCTAAATAGGAGAGTCGAAAAGACTACACCTATGATCACATCATTCTTGTCCTCAGCTTCTCCTTGCGTCAAAGCAAACACCCGTGCCGGCACAGTCCTCCACTGAATGTTGCCCTGGTTGTTCTGCCTAAAGCTTTGAGGTGGGTTGGGCCTTCTGTTGTTCTCCGCAAGCAATGGACATTCTCTAATGAAATGTCCATCCTTACCGCATTTGAAACATGACCCCACTTCCTTTCTGCACACCCCAACATGTATGCGGTCACAGAACTTACAAGGATTAGTATGATTTCCCTGATTCTATCTCTGACTTGAGCTGCTCCCCTCATTTCTCTTCTTCCATGGCCCTTGATCTATACTAGAGAATCCTTGTGGAGTAGCTCTCTTCCTCTGTTCTTGCAATTCAGCACCTCTCTTGAGATTCTGCTCAACTAACATCGCCCTGTGGACTAACTCTGAAAAATTTTGAATCTGTAAGACCATCACTCGTTCATAAATCTTGTAGTTCAAACCTTCCTCAAACTTCCTGGCCTTCTTCTCCTCATCAGGAATCGGGTATGGGGCAAAGCGTGATAATTCTGCAAACCTTGCAGCATACTGGCTCACAGTCATGGTCCCTTGTACTAAGTTGGTGATCTCTCGAACTCTAGCTTCCCTATCCGCTTTAGGGAAAAATCGGTCAAAGAAATTTTGCTTGAATTGAGCCCAAACAATCACTCCAGTTCCCTCAGCTTCCCTGATGACTTTTTCAGAATTCCACCATCTCTTCGCTTCTCCAGTTAGTTTAAAAGCTGCGAACCGAACTTTCTGCTGATCGGTACACTCCAAAACACTGAATATTTCTTCAATGTCTTGAATCCAATCCTCCGCTGTGTTTGTATCACCCCTTCCATCAAAGGTGGGAGGATGTGTCCGATTAAATTGTTCAAACGAGCAGCCCCCATCATTGTTGTTTTCGTTCAAATCTTCAAGGTTTCGAACTCGACGACGAGACGCCATCCCGAAAGCTTAAACTTGGTGATACGTTCTAAAATAAATTTAAAAAAATATATTAAATAGATAAAATAATTCAAAAATAAATAAAGAAAATATGTATGAACACAATATATATCAGATAACTACTCAAACCTGAACTCACTTAAAACTCACATACCTCTTTAGAATCTAAAAACTCAAAGCTATGAATTCAATTCCTAACATCTGCCAAATCTAACACCTCAAATCCCATCAAAATCAATCATAAGTTTACAAAAGCTCAAACTTAGATATCCACATGATCATCCGTATAGTCCTGATGTTCCTACACCTCCCACTTGGAATTTTACACCCTATGAACCCATAGATATCTAAACCTCAAATGTTTATAGTATGCAGAATCTCAAACCTGCAACTGTAACGCCCCGACCCCGAAGGTCCAGGGAGTTAACTCCTATCACCTGATAATCAACTCCAACAATGCTAATATATATCCAAAATCAAAAATATCTACTTCCAAAAGCTCCAAGCCAAACTTAAAATACTTCAGATTTAATAAACCATACATACTCATATATTAGATCCTCAATACAATACCCCAAATAAAATAGATCAACTTCACTACGTGTCTTAAACAACATAATAGAATGAAATGGAAATTACATAAGTCTCCATAAATCGTCTAAACATACTAAAATCAAACGACTAAATAAATAAATCCACCAATGGCACTAATACCCTGAGGTACCCAACTACTATCCATAGCTAATCTTGCCCACAACCTCTATTACAGATCCTCAACTGAACCATCAAAGTCATCTGAAAAATATTATGGAGATAAAGGGAGTGAGTTATTAACAACTTAGTAAGCAGAACACATATACTAGTATGTAAACATGAGCATTTACAAAGTTCAGTATGTATAACAAAACATTTACTTTCAAAAAATATAATCATATTTACTTTTAGAATACATAAACTAAAACACATTATCAAAAGTTAGAGCGAAACTTTCATGAAAAACTTTCTTATTTCAAAAAGAATATCCCTTGGCATATCACAGACTGAAACCTTATCTTTATAGCATATTAGAGTATTACATCGGGACAAATACCATGTTTGACCTCCGTGGAAGGGTTATAAACCACCATTATACCCGTGGCTGGGCCTTATACCATGTTTCACCCCCGTGGTAGGGTTATAAACCACCATTATACCCGTGGCTGGGCCGTATACCTTGTTTCACCTCTATGGTAGGGTTATAAACCACCATTATACCCGTGGCTGGGCCGTATACCATGTTTTACCCCGTGGTAGGGTTATAAACCACCATTATACCTGTGGCTGGGCCTTAACAGAAACAGAACAGAACATCATCGGAACCAGACCATATCCAGATACTAAATCAGAAGTCATGCCAAGATTTTCAGATAACAAGTCATATCAAAAACAGAACACTGAACACTTTTAAAACATTTCATATATCCAAGAATAATAGACACAAAGCTTTTTCATTTAATTAAAACAAAACTTTTGGGATCTTATATTCGCTCTTTTTCACAGTTCAGAAATAGAATGCTAAAATCAGCTCATGTCTACACCAGTCATGACAATTATAATTTCTCTTATATAGAATTTATGCATATGCAAAACAAGCATTCGAGGTCGTTTTCAGATTTCTTTTCAAAGATAAACATGCAGATTTTCAAATTCGACCTCATTTCATTTCATTGGTGCAAAGCTAGTATAGGAACCCTGCTTACCTGACTTCCGTGTATTATCTACGCCTTGAGTTGGAACTCTAGTAGTAACACCACCTAAACAAAACATATACCCAACATTTAATAAACAATCCAGTAAGCTACTATTTATTGAGTAATAACCCCAAAACAACCTTTTTTTTTTAACTCAAAGTCTATCATAAAAATAAATCTAAATAATCCCCTCCTCAAACCATTAGCATTTAAATCCCAAACAGCCACTAGCATCTCCCCCCCAGTAGCCAAACTCAACCCATACAGTTACCTCTTACCAACACCAAACCAAAATAAAAACATCTCCAACGTCAACAACGACAAATCCTATGTTTAAAACATAACACAAACCACCACGTCAACTCCAACCTTCAATATAAAACTTCAGTACAACCACCATATATTTTTAATTATCCAACACTTCAAATCTTGTGCATCTATGCCACTCATAACACACCCAACACAACCAGTTTACACACATTGCACACACAGTCAATAAACACCCCGAGCAGCCATCAATCACTTCCATTCACCACACACTAACCCAAAACACTACACTTTAACATAGATAATTAAAATAACTAAACTTAAAATCACATAAAAAATTCCCCTTTTACTAAACGATGAACAAAAGAGAAGAAGAGAGTAACGTGGGCTTACCGACTTTGGGCTCCTTGACAAAAATTGACAAACACAAGAGGTGCACTGCTTTATGGAGGGAAAACGCTTTGTGAGGAAAAAAATATAAAATGAGTGTGTGCGTGAGAAGCAGAGGAAAAGAGGGCCTGAACAATGGAAAAAAAAAATAATGAGTAAAAGTGAGATCAGTGACTGGGAGGAGAAAAAAAATTACCAACAATAGCACTCCTGGTGAGGACTCGACGACGGCACTAGGATTTCGAGACCCACTTGAAACTGTACAATGAAATCACCCAAAGAAAAATCACGAATCTGTCGAAGAGGCAAAGCTAGAGAGAGAGAGAGAGAGGGAGAGAGAGAAATTGGCTCACCTTCGTGGAAACTAGCCAACCGTGACGAGATTTCGACACACAGAGAAACACAGCACTAACAAGGGATGAACTGGAATTTGTGTACGAGGGCGAATCTGAGTAATCAAAATGTGGTGAGGGAAGTTTCTATGTGAGAGACCAAAATAAATAAATAAACCGTAGAACGTGGGAGAGATTAGACTCAAAAGAGAGGAAAAAAATCGGGAGAGGAAAATCAATGGAGAGAAACTGGGCACGAGGAAACAGAGGTTACGAGAGCAAAAGAAATGAAAATGGAGGGAAAATAGATTTTACCTGGAAGTGACGCTGTGCAAAGTCTTTAGAGCAAAAAGAAAAAAAAACAGTAATACATGGGCCCAGGCCCTGGGCCGAGTATTACATTTTAGATCCCTCAGAAAAATGGGTGGCAGACCAAGACCTGAGAAACAAATGTTGGCCTTTAGGGATGTCTTAGAAGGCTGTGCCTTAAGGGATTTGGAGTATAAAGGACCTAAATTCACATGGAGTAATAGGCGAGATAGTAGTGGGGGCATCAATGAAAGGATTGGCAGGTTCTTAGCAAATTATAGCTGGATTAAGTTATTTCCTCAAGTTGTAGTTACACATGGTTTTGCTGCACATTTTGATCATTTGCCATTATGGATAAATACTGAGTGTGATATTGTTAAGAGGAAAAAAAAAATCTTTTTTGCTTGAAGCCATGTGGGTGGGTGAGGAAAAATGTGCACATATTATTAAAAACTTATGAAAAATTGGGTCAGATAGAAACAATATGATGGAGCTCATGAGTTTGATTAAAGGATGTAGTGAGAAGCTTCAGCTGTGGAACAGGTCTACTCAGGAATGTTCAGTATCAACTGACCAAAGTCAGAAACAGATTAAAACAATTGCATGAGTTAGACCCATTAGAGATTGAAATGGAAAGTTGCAAATCTTCAAGAGAAGATGTTCAATTCTGGTTAGAAATTGAGGAAATCATGTGGAGGCATAGGTCAAAGGCTCACTAGTTAAAGGAAGGTGATTAGAATACTAGATATTTTCATTCAAAAGAATCACAGAGATTGAAGAAGAATTTCATCAGACAACTAGAAGATGAAAGAGGTGTCTAGAAAGATGGAGATCAACGAGATGGATTGGTTGGAGACTATTTTAAATCTCTGCTTCGTGCATCTGAGCAACGAGGGCAGCTGGACATTGTGGAGGGTATCGAGAACAAAGTATCTACTAAAATGAATGCTGAACTTACAAAGGATTTCTCTACTGATGAAGTCAAAGCTGCTTTACACCAAATGCACCCAACAAAAGCCACTGGTCCAGATGGGATGTCCCTTATCTTCTATCAGAAATTTTGGCATGTCATTGGAAAATCTATCACTTTAGCTATGCTACAAACTTTGAATTCAAGTTCGTTACCTACTGATCTTTAACCATACTTTGATTAGTCTAATTCCTAAGAAGAAATGCCCTGAGATGGTTGCTGATTATCATCCTATTAGTCTATGCAATGTGATTTATCATCTCCGCTTCTCTTCCTCCTAGATTTTCCTCCTCTCTTTCTACTTCTCATCTTCTTGCTTTGAGCCTGCCATCTCCCTTCTCATTTCCCATGGCTCCCAAAAGTTCTTCCGATGCCTGTCACTTGTACTTCGCTAGTCGGAGTTGGGAATCATCGATTTCAGTTGATAACCTCCATGCGCTGAGGTCGAAGTACATCATTCCAAAGTTGGTGATTCTAGAGATCCCTGGGAGTAGATTGGCCGTGGTAGACTCCAATGGGATGGCATCTCGTGTGGCGCTTTTTCCTCTGATGTTCTCGAAAGGTCTCTGCCTCCTGTTCTGCCGCCCTGTCTGGGATGTCCTCAACTTTCTGAGGTTGGCTCCGGTGCAGCTCCATTGAAAAGCCTGGCAGCTCCTAGTTGCTAGCTACGTATCATGTACTGAGCCTCGACAGGAGCTTCGCAGCTTTTAGGCGTGTTCTGCCGAGAAGTGCATCGCTAGCCTGGAGAAGCAACATTCTCACATCAAGGACTAGTCTAGATGGTTCTTTTTCGTTTGACTCTGGGTGGGAGTATTCCGAGGGGGAAGAGATCCACCAGGAGTTCCTACTTCGAGCCATCTGGTTATACATCCCAACAGTAAGAGTCTGTCCATCAAACTAACTAGGAGGGAGGAGGCCAGGCTGGCGGTCGTGCTGTCTTGGGTAGCAGCCCACCCTCTTGACACTGAGACTGACACGGTGTTGACCGAGGTCAACATTCAAAGATACCTATTTGTCCCCGACCATTCGTATATGCTTGGTTGAGACTTCTTAGGAGACTCCCTTTCACCCCGGGGACGGAAGTGTCACTCTAGCCCTCTCGAGGCCGGGGATAGGGGAAAGTGGCAAAGGGTGGATCGCGACATAGCTTATGGGGCTCCTGGAGCGCAGCCGGAGGGTCCCGACCCCTTATTCCTTCAAGGAAGGCCAGCGGTTTGAGCGCCTTGAGATCTTGGTCCACCTTTCCAGAGGGACCCCCCTATTGGAGGCACAACAACCTGTGTTCATTTCGCCCACGACCCTTTCAACGCCTTCATCAAGCATGCACCTTGCAGTTCTGTTTCAACAGTGGAGTCATTCCCTTCCTTCGAGGAGTCGCTCTCATAGGAGGTTGTCCCTCTCGTTCCCCCGATTGTCATGACTGTGGCTTTGTCCTCCCCCCTCGACTCCAAGTTCATCGATCGAGAGGAAACCGTTCCCTTTGTTGCCCCAAGCATTGGGGTAGAGGCTCCCTCCTCCCCTATCAAGTTTGTCGATCGAGAAGAGACCGGTTTGAGTTCCCCCTTCATCGTGGAGTTGAGCGATGACCGCGTGTCAATCCTATCCCCTTCTCTAGGCCATTCCTCATAGCTGAATGTGGACTCCTTCCATGCTTCAGATGAGGCATTACAGCAGCCTCTTCCCACGGGTGAGTTGGGCTCTATCGAAGGGGAGGTTCAACCTGCGATCTGTGAGGGGCCTGTTACAACTGGAGAACCCTCCCTAGGGCCCACCGCGTTCGAGGAACTTGTGTTGGAGGAGCCGGCACCCGAGTCATCGAAGCCCCAGAGGCCTCGGGCGCAGGCCTCTCCTTGGAATCTATCTCAGATGTTATTGGGCCTTCATGGCAATTGGGGAGCTCTAGTCCATCCTCCTATGGGGGGAACCCAAGCAACAAGTCCAAGCTTTGAGAGGGCTTGAGCTGAGGCGATCGAGCCAGAGGCTCAAAAGCTAAGGCCTCTCTTTGCTTAGGTACACTTTATTCGCATTTCGTTTGATTCTCTGAAACTTTCTTCCTTCTAACATCGCTTATGACACGGGCTGCAAACCAGCTGGCCGACGTGATTGTCAAAGAACGCTAGGAGCTCGAGGAGGAGAACAGGGCGCTCTGGTCTTTGGCCCTCCTTGCCCGCATGGAGGTTCGCAAGGCGAACCAAAGGGTGGATGAGTTGACCCTTGAACGCAACGGCTTGATAGAGGACCTAGACACTCTGAGGGAGTGCAACAGGTTTTTGCAGGAGAATGGCAAAAAGCTCAAAGAAAAGGAGATCGCGGTGAATGGCGAGCTGGCCAAGACTAAGGAAGAGCTCTCCCGGGACAATTTCGAAGTGCAAGCTTCTCTGGGACGAGCGTGCCAATGCTTAGCAAGACTTGAAGAAGCTGGAAGGAGGAATTGCAGTTGGCCTGGAAGGGGCTCCTAGAGTTGTAGGAGGTGAGGGACCAATTGCTCAAGGAGCGGGCTTCAGAAAGCACTTGTGCAGCGAAGTGAGGCCTAGGCCCATGACTTCAAAGTGAAGCTTCTCACTGCAACGAACACCATCTTGTCCACTTCCTCGGCTATAGCTGTGTACTTTTCCGTGGTGAAGCTCCAACACTTCTATTTGACTTTCTTGGTTGCGGGGTCTACGTAGAGGCAATGCTTGATGATTGAGTTATGGTGGGGGTCCCTGGCAAGTTGATCGTGGAGGTGTCGCTCCATACCTAGGTTGCGTCCCCTGCTATCTTCCTACTGTGTGATAGGCCATTTAGGCTCGATTATGGCGACCACTGACAGTCCAAGAGGTACGTTGTGGCGTGCCTGCCCCCGTCCTTCATTAAATGCGTTGTGGCCTTACATTGGGGGTGTGCCTACCTTCGCCCTCCATTGAATGCGACGTGGCCTCAGTCAGAAGCACTCGGTCTGTCCAGCCATTGGGACTTTGGGGGGGTTGTCCTTGACTTTGCATGCAGAGATGGTCGACCAGTAATGGTGTCTGTCATCCTGACTCTCGACCCAGTCTAGCACGTGCTATTTAACTGCCCCTCTTTTGGGTTTCCTGGGCCGGCCTTGCTCTTCCTGGCCTGGCCCATCCTATCCTCTTGGGCCACTTTCTTCCTGTCGGGTTGCCCTTAGGCCTATCGAGGCCCTGCGGGTTGGGCCCGTTTGGCTCCGCCCAACCCTAGGAATAACCCCCCCTCACACCAACTCTCCTATCATGTAGCTTTTGTAAATGATCTTTGAGATATTCGATGTTCCTTTCGTAATAAATTAGATAACCAAGATTTTTTTTTATTAGAACCACGAAGATTTCTCCAATTTTTCCTATAATAGATGTACCAATATTCATTTTTTCTTTCTTCTTACGGATTCTCACCCGCTATTTTTTTGTTTTTGTTTTTGTGAATAAAAATATCGTATAAGATGTAGAACTACAGTTTACAAGTCAAGAACAAATGACTAAGCAGCAAGAGGAAAACAAAATAAAAGGACTGAGAAACCAACGTGCCAAGAAGGCGTGAATGGTTGTTTGTTCAGCAGCTAATAGGGCCGGAATATATCAAAGAAATACTAGAAGGAAGGAAAAGTTTCTCAAACTTACCTCTATATCCTGTTTAAAACAAAGTAATTGTAGGACGGAACGGAAGTTTGGCAGTAGGTTGAAGCAGATCACTAACATATCACGACTGAGCGATTTTGAGTATGCGTAGTTATGATGGAATATCAAGGATGACAGAGAGCAAGCAAGTATAAGAGTCCAAGAAAATGAGTGGAAAGAAAAAGGGTGATTCTTTGTTGCAGATTCTAATTAATTACCTTCCTTGGAAATCAATCTCAAGCACAGATTCTTCTCTTTTTTGTTTCTCTATTTGTCTGAGTTAGGCAAGCAGAGATTCGCTTTCTTCACATATATGCAATCAAGTTCCTTTCTTCACGTACGTTACAATAATTCAGATTCAACAACCAAAAAATGAATAATAACGTAAAAAAGAGTTCTTTTCTTCGTAAATATTCCAACTAGCTTCCTTGAAATTTAGATTACTTTTGAATGTTGAGATGAGTTGAATTTTAAATAATAATATTTTATAGATTCTATTGAAATGAGTTTAACTTTTTATGATTAATATGAGTTTAATTACTTTGAGAAACACTACTTTACCCTCCCAAGTTCACCGCTGGGCAAATATTTAACTTCCTCAACTGTCGAATCGCCGCCAAAAATGGAGTACTACCAAGAAAATGAGCAACCTGATGAAAAGAAACAAAACCCAGACCATGAAACAACAATATCAACCCACAAGATAAAAAATCAAGAGTGAGGAAAAAAATACAGGGAAAGAGAGAACTTCGACGCTCACCCCAGAACACCCCTTGAGATCTCAGCAGAGAGGAAGGGGAGAGAGAGCTGGGAAAGAACAGTTGAATCAAACTTAAAATCAGGTAGGGGGGAAGAGGGAGAGAAGGGATGATCTAGACTTAAATCAGGTAAATTTGGATAGTAATTGAGATAAATGTAAAAATTAAATAAAATATTATTTTTTAATATTAAAATTATTATTTTAAAATAAAAAAAATTAAATTATTTATTAAATTTTATATAAAAATTTAAAAAATTATAATTATTAAATTAGATAAAATTTTTATGTCAAACCTAACCTCAATTGCACGATTTAGTAAATAGAGTGAGGCGGTGGATGGACACGTAGAATATAACTGTTTACTTTGTATCATAGTAGCGGATTAAAAGGTTTGGAAAATATTTGTGAATAGTAATGAAAAAATAATAGGATGTGGTTACTCTGTCGCCCCACTTTTACCGTTGGGCTTACTTTTCAGTATTATTTTTTTTTCTTTTTTTCTTTTTATATTTTTTTAATACATTTAAAAAAAATTTAAAATAAAAAATTTCAATACATTTAAAAATACTTCTTTAATCATTAAGTAAAAAAAATATTTTTTTACTCAACGATCAACTTGGGAGGACAAAGTGATGTTTCTCTAAATATTTACACATACAAATAATCTTTACAACCTCCTACTATTCATTCACACTTCACACTCTATCTTTTTTTTTTAATTTTTTTTAAATTTTTTTTATCAAATATTTTTTATATGAATAGTGAATAAAAAATTTGAAATAGTTTAAAAAAAATAAATTCAAAAATTTTTTTTTTCTAAAATTTTAAAAAATATGAAGTGTGAAGTATGAATGAATAGTATAAATTTATGTAGCAAAACCCTTACACATAATGAGTATGTACTTTAAGTGTTATTCTTCACAGTTTGCATCGGGTCTTGCGCTAGGAAAATGTTACGCCCACCAATCAGTTGTCCCGCTCCCTCTTATTGCTATACGTGGCATGCCACGTTATAAGCCTTTAAAAATTAAAAAAGTAAACCCCTTCGTCTTCAAGCTTCGTCTAAGCCAGAGGAACCCAACCTCCTTCATCTTCAACTTCGTCTAAGTCAGAGGAACCCATTTCAAATTTCGTCTTCGAAAAA
Source organism: Pterocarya stenoptera (assembly GCA_003123785.1). Classification (NCBI taxonomy): domain Eukaryota; kingdom Viridiplantae; phylum Streptophyta; class Magnoliopsida; order Fagales; family Juglandaceae; genus Pterocarya; species Pterocarya stenoptera. Next base: position 63,977 of record QEOT01009060.1, on the reverse strand, counting down.
ATTATAACCTCCTTCGTCTTCTAGCATCGTCTAAGCCAGAAGAACCCATTTCAAATTTCGTTACTGGGCTTGTTCTTTCTTTTTTTTTTTCTTTTTTTCTTTTTTTTTTTATTGAAACTCAACCAAGTAAATAAAATCTCCATTAAATAGTTTGATAATATGCTTCAAGTTTTCAACTTTATGGAACTTCAATGTTTTATGCATTGAAGTGGAAGTTCAAAAATATTAGCAAGATTCGATTAAACCGAAACCCATGCCTTGCTACCTCCTCAAATTCCAAAGGGAGCTTGACCCTTGATTTCTCTTTTAGTAGTCAACTGAGATAGCTATTTAACGTCTAGTCAACAACAACTCTTGCAAATCTCAAAACAGTTCCAAACATTGGCCGAGTGTGTACTGGTTCAACGTCTGACCTTTTCTGGTTCAACTGAATTTCACTTGCCTTTGCTGATTAGTCAAGAGTAACATAGACTTCTTCAACTGCAATATCAATTCCTCAAATGGGAATTCGATGGCACCTAGGAACTGGATCGTGTGGTTTGGATTATGTACCAACAAAATATCGTGGTGTCATTTGAACGCCATGCCTCCCGAGTTGTTATTTTATTCTTCCTTTTTTTTTGAGCTGAAGATTTATTTGGTTGCGTCGGGACTACTGGGCTTGTTCTTTGTGCATTTGGTTTACTCTTGAGATAATAATTAATATTCCCAAATTTTCTGCCGATTTCTTTGTGCATAGGGGAAGGAGTTGTGCTCTGTTTTTGTGGGGCTAAAATATAGGTATTCGGCTTGTTGCAAGCACGGTTGAACGTGGGGCTTGGGCGTGTGCTGGTTTGGAGGTATGGGTTGCTTTACGGTGGAAAGGGAGAGGCCGTGTCTGGGCAACGACGTCAGATGTTGGGGTTTTCTTTCCCACGATGATAGTGTTAAAACCCCTCGTAAGACGACCTCTAGAACCACGGCACATGTCCTAGCCATGTCCGGGACATGCCCCCTGATCATGCCACGAGCATGCCTTGGCCCGTGTTTTGTCACACACGGGGCGCCCAGCATGCTCATGGACCGGCCACATGCATGCCTTGGCCCGTGCCTTGACACGCACGGGGCGCCCAGCATGCAAGCCGTGCGCGCGCCACGCCTCGATCCCAGCGAGGTTAGTGGCTTGGAGAAGGCCAGCACACGGCCAGGCATGCGCATGCCCCTGCGCCGCGTGGCCCTGCGCATGCGCGCAGGCCGCATGGCCTTGCGCAGGCACGCAGGCCGCGTGGCCCTGCGCAGGCACGCAGGCCGCATGGCCTTCGGCAGGCACGCAGGCCGCATGGCCCCGCACGCCCCTGCAGCCCGCGTGGCCCTGCTGCCCCATCTTGGCCGCATGGCCATGCACCCAGCCACGCGCATGCCCACCAGGCGCACACCCAGCCAGCGCACGCCCATGCGTGCGCCCATGCAGCACATGCAGTCGGCCATGCCCACAGCCGCGTGGCCCTCCTGTCGCACGCCAGCGAGGTTAGTGGCATGCCTTCCAGGCATGCCATCCAGCGCACGGCTCCAGCCCGTGCCATGCGGAGCAGGCCAGTGGCATGCCCACCAGGCATGCCATCCAGCGCACGGCTCCAGCCCCGTGCCATGCAGAGCAGGTCAATGGCATGCCCACCATGCATGCCATCCAGCGCATGGCTCCAGCCCATGCCTTGCAGCAGGCTCACATGGCTAGCCACCTTCAGTAGGCCGAACATGGCACCATGCCATGCCCACCAGCCGGCCCATGCATAGCACCATGCCATGCACCACGGCTAGCCATGCCGAGCCACTTAGCCATGGACCAGACCGAGGACCACCATGCACCATCCTAGCCGCACCATGGCTCATGCATGCCACGGCTATGTGGTCCATGCAACTATCCTTGTTTATTTTATTTATTTATTTTATTTATTCTATTTCTTTATTGCAAAGGGGCCTTTTGGGGGTTTTCAAGTTGTAACCTTATAAATAGGACCCTTAGTCATTTCTTTCACATCTTTTGACATTATTCCTTTGTGGACCATTTTGGTCTTGAGATCATATTCGGTGCCTAGCACTTGGGCTCTTTGGGGTGCAATTCGTGAATCCCTAAGGAGAGAATCACACTTTGCAATTCGTGAATAAGTGTGATTCAAGTTATCAATCTTATGAGTATTTTCCATTCCATCTCTTGTCTTCCATTTGTTCTCTATTGATCTTGATATTTGTGTTCATTGTTCATACATTGTTCATGTTTGTTCTTGAGTAATTCGGCCAACAAGTGATTCCCATAGCCCATTTGATCTTCTTTTCCCTCACATACTCGACCACACCTTGTTGCCCTACTTACCATATTCGGCCATCACTTCCCAAGAATACCCTTCATCCAATCCTTTCTATCAATAGCCGAGATATACCTTCCATAATAGACCAAGTCAAATTTGGCCACCTTAGCCTTATTTGAACTAGTCTAGCCGCCCACTTCACTTACCATACTGGGGTTTCCATATTAGAAACCCTAGTTGACCCAATCAAACCCCCTTGGCCGGCCATCAACCTAATCCTAGACATATCCCAAGTTTTTAGGAAACTTTCCTAAAAACTCTCACTTGCCCATTCGGCCAAGCCTTGGCCGCCCCTCACTTTTGCCCTAGCTCCAAACCCTAATCATCCCATCTCACAAACCCTAGCCGGCCACCTCACTCATCCAAGACCAAACCTAATCCAAGTGGCGCCAACCCTAGCTCACCCTAGGGCCGAACCCCTTGCACCATTGTGGCTCCAACACTTAGCCATTTTCACCACATTCCATACACTTCCCATTAGCCCAAACACTAACCTCACCGCGCCCATATTGTCACCATAGTCAATCTTGGGCGTGGACCAAGCAAGTGAAGAACTTGGAGTCGGTCAATCAAAGGAGCTTGAAGCCGAGGAGGACATAGTGATTAGGGACTCGACCGGGGTCCCTATCAATAATTGGTGCTTTCATTGAGAGGCATCTTGCTTGGTGTTTTTGAGAAGTTCTCACTTCTCCAAGAGGTAAACAACGCGTTAACTTGACCCTTTGTGATTGGATTGGGAGGGATCCCTCGTTGGATCCCATTGAATTATTGTTGTTTTTGAATTGTGATTATACGGAGTTTCGGGGGTTGAGGTAGAGGACGGAGTAGTGTTCTCGAAGGGGTCGGCTACCCTTGAAGGTAGAGGACCTAATGTTGGACCGTTGTACAAGAGGGGTCGACCACCCTTGAAGGTGGGGGACCCAAGGTTGGACTTTTGAGCCGTGATCAAGCTCCACCAACCGAAGTGCTGCCCAAGGTCCGTGATAAGTGCAGTTTGCAAGCTCAGTTTGCAAGACTCCGTGCAAGCAGTTGCAAGATTCAGTTGCAAGCAAAGAAAGATGCACCGTGGAGGAGGTGAAACCGAGGATCAAGGTGGTTCTAACCGAGAACGCCTTAAGGTTTTGGAAGGACATACCACAAAGATGACCGATGTCCTTGGTGAGGTCATATCCACATTGGCCGAACTAAGGATGGCTTTGAATGCTAATGCTCGTGAGACCGAAGAAAATAGACGTGCCATGGATGCCATGAGACGTGACAATAATGCAAGTCTTGAGAGGCTTGAAAGAAGATTGGCCGAGCACAATGGCCAAAGGAGACCTCCTAGTCTGAATGACCAAAGATAAGAAGCTTTTGTTGATGGGGCCGAGACAAGTGTGACGGGCTCCATGCATGAAACACAAAGAGCCGAGTATAGAAGAGGAGGCCGTATTGAGAATGATCAAGTGGCCGTGGAAAGATGGATTCGGGAGGAGGATCGACGAACTAGAAGTCCAAATAATTTGAGGGAACCTCAAGATGTGAGGTTTGAAATCCCAAGACATGAATAACCATATGTTGCCGAGAATGACATGGACCATGAGGCACCGAATGCCTATGATGACTATGGCCATGGGAGACGCCACCACCGTGATAGAGAAAGGGGCTATGGAAACCGAAGGCATGATGATGACCACTATGAGGAAAGAAGAGGAAACCGGGCTAATGACCGGGGACCAAGGAGACCAAAGGTGGATTTCCCCAAGTTCAATGGAGGGGATCCTGATGAGTGGTTGGACAAGGTAGACCATTACTTCCGGGTCTATGAAGTTTTAAGGGATGAGAGAGTATCAACCGCTTGCTTCCATCTTGAAGGAAGAGCAAGCAAGTGGTGGAGATGGCTACGTGATCAATATGACAAAGAGAGGAAACGCCTTGGGTGGACGGCCTTTGAGAAGGAGTTCTTGATGCAATTCGGGCCCTCACCAATTGTGAACCACCATGGGCAACTTGCCAAGTTGAGACAAGAGGGGAAGGTGCATGCCTACATTGATGACTTTCGGCAACTCCAAACCCTAGTGAGGGGTTGGTCCGAAGAGGCCCTCATTGGCACCTTTGTAGATGGCTTGAAACCTTGGCTTGCCAAGGAGATTAAGTTGAAGCAACCAACAAGGCTTCAAGAAGTTATGAGAATGGCCGAGATTTTGGAGGAAAGCACTCACATTGAGAAGCGTCACTCCAAGGACATGGGGAGCAAATTCTCCAAACCTTTGCAAACCAAAGTTCCTTGGAAGGGCAAGGAGGAAGGAGGGAGTGCATCAAAACCGAAACCCTATGAAGTGAAGAAGTTATCTAGAGAAGAAGTTCAAGAGAGGATTAAGAAGGGACTTTGTTTCAAATGTGGTGACAAGTGGAACAAGGAACATAAGTGCAAGGCCGGTCAAGCATATGTGTTGCTTGAAGAAGATACAAGTGAAGAAGAGAAAGAAGAGCATGAAGAGCCAAATAGTGAAGAACCCGAGTATGTTGAGGCCGAATCTAGTGAAACACTAGAGGAGGCCGAATTGTCCTTAAATGCTATTTTGGGTGTCCCAAGGCCTACATCTATGAGAGTGATGGCATGGGTGGGAAAATTTGAAGTGACTCTCCTAGTGGATAGTGGATCCACCCACAATTTTGTCAATGCCAATATTGTGAACAAAATTGGGTTGAAGCCGTGCACCATTGAACCCTTTGAAGTGAAGGTAGCTAATGGGAACAAGCTTAGGTGTGAAGGGCTTGTTAAAGAAGTGAAGATGAACATTCAAGGGGTGAGGATTGTGGCCGATCTCCATGTGTTGGCACTAGTCGGACTTGATGTGGTGTTGGGCAATGCTTAGCTCAAGGGCCTTGGGAGAGTAATACATGACTACCACAACATGACTATGGAGTTCAAACTTGGGTCAAAGAAGAGAGTTTGGACAGCCTTGACATCTAAGGAAGTCAAGTCTTGTGAGGCCATTACATTTGAGAAGTTGTGCAAGGGAGGAGCTCATTGTTTTGCTATTGTAGTAGCCGATGAAGACCGTTTGTGCAATGTTGAGAAGAGTGCCCAAGATGGGCCTAAGGATCAATTAGAGGGGCTGCCCGAAGAGGTAAGAGAGGTCTTGGAGGACCATAGAGGAGTTCTAGAGGTGCCTACTTCATTGCCACCTTCTAGGCTCTTTGATCACCGAATTGTACTTGTGGAAGAGAATAGGCCGGTAAATGTTCCACCTTACCGGTATGCCCATTTTCAAAAGGGTGAGATAGAGAGACAAGTGGATGAAATGTTGAAGAATGGTTTGATTAGACCAAGCACCAGCCCATTTTCCTCTCCGGTACTACTTGTGAGAAAGAAAGATGGATCGTGGAGATTTTGTACGGACTATAGAGCTTTGAATGAAGCCACGGTGAAGGATAGATTTCCCATTCCCACCGTGGATGAGATGCTTGATGAGCTCCATGGGGCAAGGGTATTTTCTAAGTTGGACTTGAGAGCGGGCTATCACCAAATTAGAATGAAGGAAGAGGATGTACACAAGAAGGCCTTTAGAACCCACTCCGGGCACTTTGAGTACCTTGTGATGCCGTTTGGGTTGTGTAATGCCCCATCCACTTTCCAAGCCGCCATGAACACTATTTTCAAGCCACTTTTGAGGAAGTTCGTACTTGTGTTTTTTGATGACATCTTGGTCTATTCCAAGACCATTGAGGAGCACAAAAGCCACTTGAGAATTGTTATGACGATTTTGGAGGAACATCACTTATTCATAAAGGCTTCAAAATGTGCCTTTATGGAAGAAGAATTGGAGTACCTTGGTCACTTTATCTCGGGAGAGGGAGTGAAAGTGGATCAAAGGAAAATTGAGGCCATGGTTGATTGGCCACTACCAAAGGATGTTTCGGCCCTTAGGGGGTTTTTGGGGTTGACCGGTTACTATAGACGGTTTGTCAAGAATTATGGGCTTATAGCTAAGCCACTTACATCCTTGTTGAAGAAGGATAACTTTGAATGGAACCAAGAGGCAAGAGATGCCTTTGAGGTATTGAAGAGGGCAATGACCAAGACACTCGTGTTGGCCTTACCAAATTTTGAAAGACCTTTTGAGGTCTACACCGATGCTAGTGGTGAGGGGATTGGGGAGGTTTTGGTTCAAGACAAAAGGCCCTTGGCTTTCATATCCAAGGCTCTCGGCCCTATGAAGAAAGCATGGAGCACTTATGCTAGGGAAATGCTTGCGGTTGTCCATGCGGTCAAAATGTGGAGGCCATACTTGTTGGGCCGAAAATTCACCATTATAACCGATCAACAAGCATTGAAGCATATGTTACAACAAAAGATTGTCACCCCGGAGCAACAAAAGTTCTTAGTGAAGCTACTTGGCTTTGAATATGACATCATTTACCAACCGGGTAAAGAGAACAAAGTAGCGGATGCTTTGAGTAGAAAAGAGGGAAGTTCAACTTTGTGGCTAGTGCATGAAGAAGAGGAGTCCACCATGTTGGCCTTGAGTGGGGCCGAATGGATGATTTGGGACAAAATCCGTGAAGCTACAAAAATTGATGCTAGATCCATAGAGATTATTGAGCTTTTAGAGGCTCAAGGTGATGGAGTGGTCGGTTTCAAAGTAAGGGATGGCTTGATCTACTACAAGGAGCATGTCTATGTGCCGAATGTTCCTAATTTGAGAAGAGAGATCCTAGACCATTTCCACTATAGCAAAGAAGGAGGCCACTCGGGGTGGTTGAGAACCTACATTAGAGTGAAGCACTTCTTCTATTGAGAAGGGATCAAGAAGGCCGTGAAGACCCTTGTGGCCGAGTGTGACACATGCCAAAAGATCAAGTATGATACAAGACCACCATCTGGGCTCTTGCAACCTCTTCCTATCCCTAATTTGATTTGGGAGGACTTAAGCATGGATTTTGTGGAGGGGCTCCCTATTAGTGGTGGATTTGAGGTGATACTTGTGGTGGTGGATAAATGGAGCAAGTATAGTCACTTCATTCCACTTGTTCATCCATTCACAACCAAGAGTGTGGCTAAGGCGTTTATTGACAATATTGTGAAACTTCATGGGTTTCCCAAGAGCATAGTCACGGATAGAGATAGAGTCTTCATGAGTTCCTTTTGGAAGGAAATGTTTGAGCTCCAAGGGAGCAAGTTGAAAGCTAGTTCATCCTATCACCCTCAAACCGATGGGCAAACGGAAGTGGTTAATAGAACACTTGAGCAATACTTGAGGTGCTTTTCCCATGAAGAGCAAAAGAAGTGGGGTGAGTACTTGACTTGGGCCGAGTATTGGTACAACACTACTTTCCATGTATCCATACAAAGAAGCCCGTTTGAAGTTGTTTATGGAAGAGCTCCACCAACATTGGTGAACTATGAGAGGGGCACGGCCAAAAACAATGAAGTGGAGGAGGAGTTGATCACTAGGGATGAAATCCTAGTGAAGGTAAAAAGAGAGCTTGCTAAAGCTCAACAAAGGATGAAGAAATACTATGATAAGGGTAGAAGATTGGTCACCTTTGAGGTGGGAGATTATGTGTACCTAAAGCTACAACCTTTTGGCCAAATGACATTGAGAAAGAAGCTTAATTTGAAGTTGGCCAAGAAATATTATGGACCTTTCAAGGTGCTTGAGAGGATAGGTGAAGTGGCATATAAGTTGGAACTTCCTCCAAGTTCCAAGCTACATCCGGTGTTCCATGTAACCGTGCTCAAGAAGAGGATTGGTGATCCTAGTCTTATAGTGGAAGAGCTACCCAAATTTGATGAAGAAGGGCGTATGCTTCTACAACCAAAAGAGGCCCATAATTATAGGGTGGTTCCAAGGGGGAGAAAAAGACAAGAAGTGTGGCAAGTCTTGATTAGGTGGAGTAAGGCACCAAAAGAAGAGGCTACTTGAGAGGATTATGATGATATAAGGGAGAGATTTCTCCAATTTATCCTTGAGGGCAAGGATAGTCTTAAAGAGAGGGGGATTGTTAAAACCCCTCGTAAGACGGCCTCTAGAACCACGGCACATGTCTTAGCCATGTCCGTGACATGCCCCTTGATCATGCCACGAGCATGCCTTGGCCCGTGTCTTGACACGCACGGGGCGCCCAGCATGCAAGCCGTGCACGCGCCACGCCTCGATCCCAGCGAGGTTAGTGGCTTGGAGAAGGCCAGCACAAGGCCAGGCATGCGCATACCCATGCGCATGCCCCTGCGCCGCGTGGCCCTACGCATGCGCGCAGGCCGCATGGCCTTACGCAGGCTCGCAGGCCGCGTGGCCCTGCGCAAGCACGCAGGCCGCATGGCCTTCGGCAGGCACGCAGGCCGCATGGCCCAGCGCGCCCCTGCAGGCCACACGGCCCTGCGCGCCCCATCAGGCCGCATGGCCCCGCACGCCCCCTCAGGTCGCATGGCCCCGCACGCCCCTGCAGGCCACACGGCCCTGCGGCCCCATCTTGGCTGCATGGCCATGCACCCAGCCACGCGCATGCCCACCAGGCGCACACCCAGCCAGCGCACGCCCATGCGTGCGCCCATGCAGCACATGCAGTCGGCCATGCCCACAGCCGCGTGGCCCTCCTGTCGCACGCCAGCGAGGTTAGTGGCATGCCTTCCAGGCATGCCATCCAGCGCACGGCTCCAGCCCGTGCCATGCGGAGCAGGCCAGTGGCATGCCCACCAGGCATGCCATCCAGCGCACGGCTCCAGCCCGTGCCATGCAGAGCAGGCCAGTGGCATGCCCACCATGCATGCCATCCAGCGCATGGCTCCAGCCCATGCCTTGCAGCAGGCTCACATGGCTAGCCACCTTCAGCAGGCCGAACATGGCACCATGCCATGCCCACCAGCCGGCCCATGCATGGCACCATGCCATGCACCACGGCTAGCCATGCCGAGCCACTTAGCCATGGACCAGACCGAGGACCACCATGCACCATCCTAGCCGCACCATGGCTCATGCATGCCACGGCCATGTGGTCCATGCAACTATCCTTGTTTATTTTATTTATTTCTTTATTTATTCTATTTCTTTATTGCAAATGGGCCTTTTGGGGGTTTCCAAGTTGTAACCTTATAAATAGGACCCTTAGTCATTTCTTTCACATCTTTTGACATTATTCCTTTGTGGACCATTTTGTTCTTGAGATCATATTCGGTGCCTAGCACTTGGGCTCTTTGGGGTGCAATTCGTGAATCCCTAAGGAGAGAATCACACTTTGCAATTCGTGAATAAGTGTGATTCAAGTTATCAATCTTATGAGTATTTTCCATTCCATCTCTTGTCTTCCATTTGTTCTCTATTGATCTTGATATTTGTGTTCATTGTTCATACATTGTTCATGTTTGTTCTTGAGTAATTCGGCCAACAAGTGATTCCCATAGCCCATTTGATCTTCTTTTCCCTCACATACTCGACCACACCTTGTTGCCCTACTTACCATATTCGGCCATCACTTCCCAAGAATACCCTTCATCCAATCCTTTCCATCAATAGCCGAGATTTACCTTCCATAATAGACCAAGTCAAATTCGGCCACCTTAGCCTTATTTGAACTAGTCTAGCCGCCCACTTCACTTACCATACTAGGGTTTCCATATTAGAAACCCTAGTTGACCCAATCAAACCCCCTTGGCCGGCCATCAACCTAATCCTAGACATATCCCAAGTTTTTAGGAAACTTTCCTAAAAACTCTCACTTGCCCATTCGGCCAAGCCTTGGCCGCCCCTCACTTTTGCCCTAGCTCCAAACTCTAATCATCCCATCTCACAAACCCTAGCCGGCCACCTCACTCATCCAAGACCAAACCTAATCCAAGTGGCGCCAATCCTAGCTCACCCTAGGGCCGAACCCCTTGCACCATTGTGGCTCCAACACTTAGCCATTTTCGCCACATTCCATACACTTCCCATTAGCCCAAACACTAACCTCACCGTGCCCATATTGTCACCATAGCCAATCTTGGGCGTGGACCAAGCAAGTGAAGAACTTGGAGTCGGTCAATCAAAGGAGCTTGAAGCCGAGGAGGACATAGTGATTAGGGACTCGACCGGGGTCCCTATCAGATAGGTCCCAAACAGAGTAAATAAACGCTAAGCTAAAGTGTTTCTCTTCGGGTGAGAAAAGTACCACAGGTTGAATAACAAATAATTACTTGATTTAATTGATATCTTTCGGCTGCTTTAAATAAGCCAAGCCATGTACAAGGAAACCGAAATAAAAGGAAAACTTGTTAACTAATAACTGGAACTCAACTCACGTAAAACAGAACACGTAAAACACATAAAACAGAACATGCAACTACACGTAAAACAGAGCCTAACAAACGGAAATGAAAATGACGCAACTACTCATTCCACTTCTGCACGTTCAGCTACGACCCAGTCCACGAAGCATGCATACGAGATCTTCCCGTAATGACCCAGTCCACGCCGCTTTCCTGCTGCACGTCTAACGCACACAATGTCTTCCTCGTACATGCGCGTTGTGGCCTATCACTCAATGACTGGCTTTGGGTTGGAGGGAGAAGACGAAATCGAAATGGGAAGGAAAAAAAAGGGAAAATGAAGACGAAATGGCGGGGGAAGGAAAAATAAAATAAAATAAAATGACTCTGAAGGGGGAAGTCGAAACGGTAAGTGAGGGGAAAAAAAATGCATGCCACTGTGGTATGCCCACGTCAAGCGGTAAGCAAAAACGGTAAATGCAAACGGTGGCTATAGCATTACCCGTTACATAATGATGATCTTTGTTTCCCATCTGATTTTGTATGGATTTGTGGTACTCTTTGGTTGGATGCTGAGAAGGTTGGGGAAAGTAAGAGAGAAATGATAATGGGTACGTTGGGTAGTCTTTTTCCGACTTCAGTTTTAGCCGCATCAGCTTCATACTCTGTGCCCATGCAAGTTCTGTTATCCTGTTGTTTGGACTTTCGAGTGTGGACTTGTAATATCTTGCATTTACCGCTGTTTCTGAGTAGGAAAAAAAAAATGAATATTCCTACTCGATTGGGCCTTTTGGATATATAATCTAAATTTAAATTTGTGCCTGGGAATCGAGTTTTCTAGCCATTATTTGAATATATATTCTCCTTTGAATTTTTAGGGGTTTAGCTTCAGTGAAAGCAAGTGATACGTGTGTGTGGTTGGGGGGGGGGGGTGGGTTAAACCTGTTCGCTAGCTTCAAAACGATGCAAATTTCGACTTTCTTTTCAAAGAAAAGGTTTTCCGGCAAAAAGAAATGAGCAGTCAAGAGTTGGATTATCTTGCATTATTTTTGAAAAAGCGCCTCCTTTTTGGCTATCCGAACATCATTGGAAGGGAGGGATTTATGAATCCAATTACCATAGCTGAGAGCATACTTCGATTGACCCAACATTTTTAATTATGTTCTAGTAGATTTTTTTGTTGGTTGCATTGCTTTCCACCTTTGTCTGTCCTCCTTTTTCCATTTTGAGGTCGTCTTATTTAATATAGTGCTAATAAGCTGTTTCATTTAGAACACATTAAACGATGGTGAAAGCTGTGGCTGTTCTTGGCAGCAATGAGGGTGTCAGTGGGACTATCTACTTCACCCAAGAAGCTGATGGTAACTTGGAAATCCTGTCTGATCATCCAGCGAGTGTAGATGTCTATTTTTCACATTTTGACAGACATTTTTGTTGCAAATTTTCAGGCGCTACAACAGTAACTGGAAATATTTCTGGGCTTAAGCCTGGTCTCCATGGCTTCCATGTTCATGCACTTGGGGACACAACAAATGGTTGCATGTCAACTGGTATAGTCCAAAGAGATGATGTTTGTTTCTTCGTATCTAAAGCATCCAGTCCAAGAGCAGAGTAAACCCCACTTTGCTCCACATTAATCCCTTTTGTCTTTAATTTTATTTTTAATCTACCTGCTTACAGGACCAAATTTCAATCCTGCTGGCAAGGAGCATGGTGCTCCTGAGGATGAGAATCGGCATGCTGGTGATCTTGGAAATGTCACTGTTGGTGATGATGGTATGTGCTGTGTTTACCTCTATCCCCTTGGTCATTTGTTGACAACTTCCCAATTGTTGGACTCTTATCATATTCTATAATATGCAGGGGAGTAACCCAACTTTCAGGATGAGCTGCTGAGATCTTTCTTGCTCGCCCAACTTTATATGAAAAGCCAGCAGCAGCTAGTGTTTAAGTTCTTAGTTCTATCTCCCATTTCTCTTCCCTGAGTCATCTACTATAGCTGCCCTCCTGTTTATTTTACTCTTACCTTAACTCCCTTGCAACCAAGTATTTTTCATTTATCTATGATTTTAATATTTGTTGGGGGGAGGCTACCGGCTACATGTACCAAGGGAAAGGTGAAGACTTCTATGAGTACCCTTGATCTTGACTTGCCAAAGCGGCTGTAGCCAAATCAAGTGGTTCATAGAAGTTAACTGGCTGGTCATTGTGAGATCTCTTTCTTCGATCTCTGTCAACAATCTGCTTACCGAACTTCTCACGTTCTTTTTTTTAGTCTTTTTTCTTTCTAATTATTGCTATTTTTAATTTATTTGGATGGGTAAAGAGAAGGGAGAGAAGAGGGAAATGGCATAGGATTTAGCCTTTTTAAGAGACCCTTCTCAAAGATCAATTGTTAATATGGGTCACCTTCCAGGCAAGCTGCTTTGATTCCCCAGCAGTTTGCCTCTGATGGTGCCTACAGTCTTCTACCAAAAAATAATATGCATAGCAAATTGTTTCTGCTATTAGTTACCTGATAAGAAGGCTTAAGATGGGTATGTATTTTGCTCTGACACACAGTGGTGCACTAATGGATGGTATGTCTCTTGTCATACAGGGACAGCCAAGTTCACAATAATTGACAAGCAGGTGTGTTTCATCCTCTGTTTAAGTTTTACTTGTGCACATATATTTAGTTACTTTTCACTGATGTATTTTACAATTTTTCAGATTCCAGTTTCTGGACCAAATTCCATTATTGGAAGAGCTGTTGTTGTCCATGGAGATCAGGATGATCTTGGCAAGGGTAAACTCTTGAAACACACTGCTTGAAATCGTTCTGTTTTAGTTTTTATTTTCTGTATATTCATGATTAAAGCCAGCTATATGTAACCCGCTCTAAGTCACAATTGGAGCATCTGTGTTGATAAATTGTTTTACTCGGTAAACAAGAAGAGTAAGGGCTTTTATTTTGTTTTTGTTTTTGTAGGGATAAAGGTCTCCACTGTAAGCTAAAGCTCTAGATATTTAGGGCAAATATTAGAAAACTGAGATTTTGATATCCCCTTTCAAGTTTGTCAGAGGTTAAAATAATGATGTTACTCTCAAGTCTGAAGCCTTTGAATTGGTTTCTAATATGGACTTCTGTTATTGAATTGTTCCCATTTCCCCAAGTGCTGTTGAAGTTATTCTAGAAAGGTGCATTAGGGCATCTTTGAACATGACTGTGAATTCTCAAAATTGTCAAAACTTCTCATAATTCTCAAAAATTTTCATAATTTCATTCCCAAGCATCATTCAAACACAAACTTTTCAATTTCAAATTTTTAACTTTTTCATCTAATCATTACCTAATCATTATTCAAATACAAAAATCAATATAATTTTTACAAATTTCAAAATAAAATACAAAAATCAATACAACTTTTACAAACTTCAAAACATTTTTTTTTTTATAAGTAAAAGTAGAACTTTTGTTGATAGGAATAGGCATATCCCAAATACACAGGAAGTCTACACAGAAAATGCCTAAGTTCCACTAAGCACGAGTGAGGGATACAATCAAATCGTGAAAGATGTCTCATTACAACTAATGACCGAAGCCCGAGAAAATAAAGCATTATAAAAGAATCTCTTTAGCTCATCCAAGAAATGCTCCCTGTTTTCATACAATTTTTTTATCAAAACAAAAATAATATTAAAACAATTTTTTAATTTAATAATATTTTTATTCAACTTCTTCTCTCTCATTTCCCAAAACCCAATAAAACATTTTCACTTAAACCATTTCACTACTATTCATAAAATTCTGATATACTCCAAGTGTCCAAACATGTCCTTAGATTGGTTTCTTCTTGTAGAGGTACTTGTAGATTAAGGCTGTATATTTTACTGTCTCCCATTTTCCTGTGATAATCACTGTTTTTTATGTACTTATTCCATTTTTTTCATGCATTTATTGCCAATGCATTTGGATTTGGTTCTTGATGCTAATGAATATCTGGACAGTAGAATCAAGGTGGGTATCCTGGGATTCTTTGGAAATTAGATATGAAGAATGCATATGGTCATGTTAACTAGGATTTCTTATGTTACTTGGGTGGTGTGGTTTTGGGGAAAGATGGATTTCATGGAATAGGCATTACATTACTACAGCCCATTTTTTGGTTTTGGTGAATAGTGTGCTAGAGAGGTTCTTTAACAGCTCTAGGGATTAAGGCAAGAGGACCCTCTTTCTCCTTTTCCATTTGTCATTATTATGGATGCACTTAGTCGTATGTTGGAAGCAGTTTTTTATGGAGGTTTTCTTTCTGGTTTCTCAGTGGGAGGTGTTAATATTTCTCATCTTCTCTTTGTTGATGATACTTTTGTGTGAGCTGGACAGTGGTCATATTCTATATTTGAGGGCTCTTCTGATTTGTTTTGAAGCTGTCTTTGGCTTGAAGGTGAATCTTTTTTGTTTTATAAGTAAAAATATTATATATAGCAAAAGGAGTAACCAAGTACACTGAATGTATACAAGAAAAAATTTTGCCCATATTAGAAGCCCCTAATGACCCAAAAAGCTCGTGAAAAAAAACCCAAAATACACCAAGCCCGACCCCAACCCCTTGTTTCCCGTAGAACTAAAACTCAACCCGAAAACTCAACCCCAATCCCTTATTTCCCGTAGAACTAAAACTTCACACCCTCCCTTTAGACTTCCCTCTAATTGAGCTACCACTCTTAGCGTCGTAGTTGATTGCCCAAGAAAGACACTGCAACTCCCTGCTTTTTCTTGAAACTTGATTTGATTTCAAGCATATGGCTTGCCTCAATTGCAGTGACTAGTTCTTGAAGGTGAATCTTTTGAAGTCCGAAATGGTTCTTTTGGATATAGTGAATAATGTTCAGGGTTTGTCGAACATTCTGGGTTGTAAGGTCTCTTCGCTGTCCTTAAAATATCTTGGTCTTCTGTTGGGGGATGGTTTCAAGGTGAAATCTCTTTGGGAGGGTGTGCTAGAAAAAAATGATAGAAGGTTGGCAGATTAGAAAATGATTTATTTGTCTAAGGGTGGTAGATTAACTCTTCTCAAAAGTATGTTATCTAACCTCCCTTCATACTTTGTTTCCTTATTTCTGTTACCTGCTAGTGTGGCCTCTCAAATTGAGATGATGTTTCGTAATTTTCTTTTCGGAGGTATTGGGAAGTAAGCTTAAGTTTCACCTTGTTGGCTGGGATAAAGTTTGTTTTTCGGTATCTTGTGGTGGTTTGGGGGTGCATAACTTGAGGATCTTCAATAAAACACTTTTGGAGAAATGGTTGTGGAGATATCACTAGGAAGGAGAGAGTTTGTGGAGAGCCATTATAGATTCAAAATATAGGGAGTCTTAGGAGGGTTGGTGTTCTAATGAAGTGAGGAGGGCATATGGTGTGGGGTTGTGGAAAAATATTCGCTCTGGATGGGAGAGGTTCTCCAACTTTTTCAGCTTTGAGGTTGGAAAAGGTTATGGTGTCTACTTTTGGTATGATGTTTGGTGTGGTTTAGGGCTCTTAAGTATGTTTTTCCTACTCTTTACCAAATGTCTAGTGACAAAAGAAGCTTTGGTGGCTGGCTTGTTGGTGTGTTCTTGCGATACCCCATATGATAAGGATAACGGTAGGTGGTGTATGAGATTTCACATTGCTTGAGAATGAGAAGTTCTTGCTCTTTATAAGGTTCCAATGTGGCTCCAATTGTATCATTGACTAGTCCTTTTGGAGTATAGGCCATGTGGTTTGGGCCTTCCATTAGGGCTTTACAGTTCTAATGGTTCTTTCCATTGGAATGTCAGTTTTTGTAGAGCCGCTCATGACTGGGAACTTGGAATGTTTGCTGAATTTTTGGACTTCTTGTATGCTATGTTCTTTTGTTTGGTAATGTGATGGAGGATAGGATGGTTCTCTAATGATCAGTGTTTTCCTTGGAAGGCTATTTGGAAGTTTTAAGGTCCCTCCTAAGCTTGCTTTCTTTATATGGACTGCTTCTCTTGGGAGAATCCTCACCACTGACAATATAAGGAAACGTGGTCTCATCATTATGGATTGATGTTTCTTGTGTAAGAAAAATGGGGAATCCGTGGATCATCTATTGTTACTTGTGATGTGGCTAGATTTTTGTGGAATGAGATTACTATCAGGACTGGTGTGGTGTAGGTTTTGCCTGGCAGAGTTGTCGAAATTGTGCCGGACAGGTATTAGGGGAAATATTCGCGTCGCTGCTGTGTGGAAGATGATTATTCCTCTTTGTATTATGTGGTGTTTCTGGATGGAGAGAAATAAGAGGTGCTTTGAAGACCAAGAGCCATTTCTTGGATGAGCTGAAGAGATTTTTTTTTATAATACATTATTCTCTTGGGCATCAGAGTATTTAGTTGTAATGAGGGCAGTTTTCATGATTTGCTTGCATCTCTCATTGTTGTTTATTGGTACTTAGGCTTATCGTGTGTATACTTCTTGTCTACTTGAGCTAAGCCTTTTCCTATTAATAAAGTTTACTTTTACTTACAAAAAAAAATTATTGCCACTTCTAACTTAATATAATTATTTGATATGTAGGGGGACATGAGCTTAGCAAAAGCACCGAAAATGCTGGTGGCCAAGTAGCTTGTGGTATGTAAATTATCCAAATCACCCTTAAGTATAATCGATGCATAATTTGAACATAATTTACAGCCCATTTTTAATTTGTCTATTTGATCTATGAAAAAATCTGCGTTGCGGTTTTTTCTATTTTCTTTTGTCTTGTCTTTTTACCTTCTGCTCGCATGATGTTTAATATTACCTCAGAATTTTGTGCAGGTATTATTGGTCTGCAAGGATGAACTACTGCTCCCAAAACCGTTCATCTAGTGTGTATCATTATCTCCTACAAGTAGGCTTGTGAAGGACTTCCCGAGTACTCTTCTAAATAAATGACAAACCTTTGCTTTGGGTCTGTATTTGTGATCTAAAATTGGGTGCTTGTGCTTTGTTTCCTTTTCATGTAATACCGACCTCTTTCTTATCAGTATTAGACATAAATGAAGGATTAATAATTGTGAACAACATTTGTTGTGTAATACTGCTACCATCCTGTGATGTGGCATACTTCCACCGAGGGTAATCCTTTTTATTATTATTTTAACTTCTCAATGTTCTCATCCGCATGCACGTAAGGGATGTACCAAGTATCCACCAGCGTCTCTCAATCTATCATTTAAGGGTCATGCATTTTTTCATGCTAGATCTTATTAGAATAACCAGTGAACCAAACATCTCAGTTGCACACAACAAAGTACGAGAGCATCGTTTACGATGAGATCTCTTTGTTTAGTCATGAGAAAATTACAACTCATTGAAAAATGCAGGCATCACAATAGCTTAACAACACCCAACGACTTATCATCAGAAAAATAACCACGATGTCAATTGACGTATTAAAAAAAAGGGCAAACCCCTTCAAAGCTCGGGGCAAACACAATCAGCTCTAAATGATTTCTTTTTGATCGGTACAATCAGCTATACATGATATGCAGCAGTTTCAAAAGATTATGGTGCACAACCTTCTCAGTACCCTATTGCATCCACATCCTTTATGCTCTCTGGGCCTTCCTGCTGAGATATTCCCAGTGTAGACGCAAGTATTTCACAAACTGGTTCAAAGGCATGTGGTGCCTTACTGTCCAGAAGATGTATGCAATCTACAACACATTCTATATATTTGCTTGGCCGCCTTCTTATTGCCTTGATGAAAACTCTGTTCGGTTGGTGTCCTAGGAATAAAGGGAACAAAACCCCGGCCACCAAATACAGGGCGCATGAAGGCATCATCGAATTTACACCAGTACCGATGAACAGTGTGTGTAGGAGTGGCCAGGAGTGTACGTATGCTGCTTGGTCGGGTAATTTCAGGAAGGTTAAACTCAAAATCCTGTCCCTCTACAAGAAGAGGCACGCTTATTGATTTTGGAGTAGACAGATCTGACTGTACCTTGTTGGCTGTGTGTTTTGGATGTGGAAGCAAGAACCTTATAAGAGGTTTAGTCAGCAAACCAAACACCTGACCGGAAACAAATATGAAGTGTTATTACCATTATCAAGAACAATGAAATTTCATATGCAAAACTCATTCATACAACATCGCAAGCAATCCTAATGCAAAAGCAACCATAAATGTAACTTAAAACTCTTGCAAAAATTCATGTGAAGGGCAGTTGGTTTTCTTGATCCCCTAAGAAGCATCGTTCCTCTTAAGAAAATAACATATATATAGAGCTCACCCAAAACCTCAATTGGAAGCATGGTGGAACTGATCCACTTCAATTGTTTCTACATAAAATTCTGTCCATGATGCTCTTGCCAAACAAATAATAAAGAATAAATATGGAGGAAGCAGGCATCTGACAGCAAGCGCTTGTCCAATGGAGCTTTGAACAATGGAACACCCATATTCTTGATAGCTAAGAAGCTTAACGGTAAAGACCATAACAGCAAGCAACATATTTGCAATTTCTCTTTTCATTGTAAATGAATCAGCTAATTCTCAGAAAATACAAACCCTTGGCATATCAAGAGGCCAGATTGGACTCTTTTAATGTGACGTCAGAAGATGTGCCAAGTAAATAAGTTTGACCCTCAATGGACCAACCATGTACACAATAAATTAAAAGTGAACGACAAAGAATGGAAAGATTAATATTTATCACTATAGAACAAATTAAATCAAGTCAATACGATTTCATAGATCACAGAAAAGGCAGTAGACATCCCACCACTGTGCTGAAGAGAACAGTTATGGTGCTGGTGATCATGACTGCATTTCCTCGTAATTGAGTATGCCCTGACCTTGTGAACTGCATTTAAGAAAGTAAAAGGGTTACTAAATATTCCACTGCTACCATCTCTCTATCTGTCTCTCACCCACGCACGCATGCATGCATGCACCATTCAAGTGTTCTTATTTCAAGTGGAAAACAAAGGCTGCTCTTCCTGCCATAATAGATATAAGGTTCTCTTACAGAATGCAATGTGACAAAACAGAATGCAATCTTGTTCTACACAAGGAAAGCAGCCAAAGCATGACTGAAATACACTGCAACACTCAAGAGATGAATAAAGCTGGTAAAGCATGCTGCAGTACAAGAAAAGATAAAGATAACAGCAACAGCAAAAGGAAGAAAAGAAATGGCACAGAAAAGAGGGACCTCAGCTAAGGAAATACATGGCTGCACACAAAGAAGCATGAGGGACATGATGCATAAAGCTGGCTCGACCATACTGCCCATAAAAGTTCTGAAATTGATTGTATAGATAATCAGAAGCTAACTTTACAGTAGTTCTTTTTTTTTTTCTGTTTTTCCTGTGATGTATATATATGACCTTTGTATAATCGAAAGCACCAATCAATGAGAATCTGTTTTCTTCCCATCTTCATTTGCTGTTCTCAACAGTTTCTAACATGGTATCAGAGCAGGAATAATTTCCTGCAAGTTCCTTCTCAATCTTTGATCATCTTTCATTGAACCTATGGCTTCCTCATCTTCCTCATCTTCTTCTCCTACGGAAGATCCAAACAGTCCTTATTTCTTACATCACAGTGACAATGCAAATACTGTCATTGTTTCACCACCCTTGACTGGTTCCAACTACATTTCTTGGAGTAGATCTTTTCTCCTCTCCATTTCAATCAAGAATAAATCTGGGTTTCTGGATGGCACCATCCCCACTCCTGATCTTGCAGATACTTCTTATGTATCTTGGTTAAGATGCAACAATATCCTGCTTGCTTGGATTTTAAATTCAGTTTCCAAGGACATAGCATCTAATGTGTTCTTTATGACTTCAGCAAAACAGGTATGGGATAAACTCAAAGAACGTTTTGCACAGCCTGATGAAGCTAGGATATATCACCTTCAACACAAACTCAGTGGCATAGTGCAGGGGCATCTTTCTGTAAGTGATTACTTCACCCAACTTAATGCCATTTGGGAAGAGCTGCATAGCTATAGACCACTTCCCTGTTGCACTTGTGGTTTATGTACATGTGATGCTTTAAAGAATGTTGGTGAAGTTCAGCAAAGGGACTATGTTTTCAAGTTTTTAATGGGTTTAAATGATAGCTATGATGCTGTTAGAGGGCAAATTATCTTGTTGAGCCCTTTGCCTTCTCTGGATAAGACCTTCTCACTTATTTTACAAGAAGAAAGGCAAAGGCAAGCAAGAAACATAGCTGTTCCTGCCTCAGAACCATCTGCCTTACTTGCTTATCAAAATTTTTCGAAGAAAATGGAGAAAACAGATTTGGTTTGTGGACATTGTGGGAAGATGGGACACACAAAGGAGAAATGCTACAAATTAATAGGATTTCCACCCACTTTCAAATTCACTAAATCTAAGTTTGGAAATGGTTTTGGAAAACCTGCTACTCACTCTGCAAATCAGGTTGCTCTCGATGGTCCCATTGTGGATCAAGCTGCTGTTGCTGCAGGTCATGCATCTCCTGCACCAAGCACTCCTCAGTTGAACCTCTCTCAAGCACAAGCACAGCACCTCGTGGCTCTTGTCAATGCTCAATTTCCTCAGCTGACATTGGGACACAATAAACCACTCATGCCACCATCTGTGCAATCCTCACCTATTATCTCAGAACCTGCCCATCCAACAACATCTCACTCCAATCTAGCAGGTAATCATCACTGTTTTTCCTATCCTAGCATCTCTCATAACCCCTCTCTTTTCAATGTCACAAGTCATGATAAACTCACTGCTCTTTCACAAGACCAGCATGATACCTTCCATAATACACCATGGATCATGGATACAGGAGCTACTGATCACATGGTGTGCTCCACCTCCTTTTTTACTGATTCTTCCTGCTGCATTCAAGCTTTTGTACAACTTCCAAATGGTACAAAAGCTCGAGTCACACACATAGGCACTGTTAAACTTTCAAACTCTCTTCTTCTTGTTGATGTCCTGTGTGTTCCCTCTTTTGCTTTCAATCTCATCTCAGTCAGTAAACTTACTCAAAGGCCAGACACTTGTCTGTTTTTCTTAAATGATCTCTGTTTCATTCAGGTCCTCTCTTCATGGATGACGATTGGACTTGCTAAAGTCCATGCTGGTCTCTATTACCTGCTGTCTTCACCTCCAGACAACACCAATATTTCATCTTCAAGCCCACCTAGTCTAACTCGAGTCAACCAAGCTGCTGTACATCAAGATTTTGACTTATGGCACTGCAGATTAGGATATTTATCCTCTCAAAGAATGAATTTAATTCATTCTAATGTACCTAATGTAAAGTCCAAAGAAAAATCTCATTGTACAGTTTGTCATTTGGCTAAACAAAAACAACTTTCATTCCCTTCAAGTGTTTCAAGTAGTTCATTTCCTTTTGATTTAATTCATTGTGATATATGGGGTCCATACTCTCATGCTTCCCTTCAAGGATTCCATTATTTTTTAACCATTGTGGATGATTATTCTAGAGCTACTTGGGTTTTCCTCATGAGGCTGAAATCAGACACACGATCCCTCCTACAATCCTTCTTCCATCTCATACAAACTCAATTCAACAAAAACATTAAGCAAATCAGAACTGACAATGGACTTGAGTTTGCTATGATTGATTTTTACAAAAAATATGGCATCATTCACCAAACATCATGTGTGTATACCCCTCAACAAAATGGTGTTGTTGAGAGAAAACACCAACATCTTTTGAATGTTGCCCGAGCCCTTCTCTTTCAAGCATCATTGCCAATCCAATTTTGGGGAGATGCTGTCTTGACAGCAGCCTATATCATTAATAGAATCCCCACACCTCTCCTCTCCAATAAATCCCCATATGAGATGCTTTTCTCCTCACCACCTTCATATTCTCACCTAAGGGTCTTTGGCTGTCTAACTTATGCTAGTCTTGTCAAACAAAACAGAACCAAATTTGAACATAGAGCTAAACCTTGCATTTTCTTAGGCTATCCTGCTCATGTCAAAGGTTATAAGCTGTATGACATTGAATCTCACTCTACCTTCATCTCTCGAAATGTGATTTTTCATGAATCCATTTTTCCCTTCAAATCTGGTTCCCCTTTAGACAATGACCCATCATCCTTCCCAAATAATCTGGTCCTTCCTCTTGCACCACCAGATGACATCTTCTCCTTTCCTCAAAGTTCTTCAACTTCCATTCAATCACACACTTGTGAAGAACCTTATTCACCAGCTAATGGAGAGCCTTCTTCACTAGATGACATCTCTGCTCTGCCCTCACCTACTGATCCCATACTCCCTTCACCTACTCCCTCCTCTCATCCTGACCCTTTCCCTCTTCGAAGGTCCACTAGAAATAGGAACCAACCTGCTTATCTTCATCAATATCATTGCCAGCTTGCAGCATCTCAATTCTTCCTTCCATCCTCCACAATCCATCCCCTTCATGATTATATAACTTACAAAAATCTCTCTCCCTCTCACAAGTCATTCTCTGTTTCACTTTCATTACTCCATGAACCTCAGTCCTATAATGAAGCTGTCAGGTTTGAGCATTGGCAAGATGCCATGAAAGCTGAACTCCATGCTCTAGAAGAAAACAATACATGGACTATCACCACCTTACCCTCCAACAAGACTGCAATTGGCTGTCGTTATGTTTATAAGACCAAGCTAAAATCAGATGGATCTTTAGAAAGACATAAAGCAAGACTTGTGGCCAAAGGATACACTCAAAAAGAAGGTTTTGACTTCCAAGAGACATTCAGTCCAGTTGCAAAACTCACCACAGTTCGAGTTTTCCTTGCCATAGCAGCCATTAAAAACTGGTCCCTCACTCAAATGGATGTTCACAATGCCTTTCTACATGGAGATCTCGATGAGGACATTTATATGCAATTACCTCCTGGCTATCACATCAAGGGTAAGCAGATTGAGGGGGAGAACTTGGTATGCAAATTAAATAAGTCTCTCTATGGACTTAAGCAAGCATCTAGGCAATGGTTCTCAAAGTTTTCAAATTCACTCACTGCCATTGGATTTCATCAATCAAAATCTGACTACTCTTTGTTCACTAAGGTCAGTCCCAATGGATTTATAGCACTCTTAGTCTATGTGGATGACATCATAGTTGGAAGTGACTCTCAAGAAGAAGTTGATTCACTCAAATCTTATCTTCACAGCAAGTTCAAGATTAAGGACCTTGGATCCCTCAAGTATTTCTTAGGATTGGAAGTTGCTAGATCTTCAATTGGAATTAACCTTTGTCAAAGAAAGTATACCCTCGAGATATTAGAAGATTCGGGTCTACTTGGCACAAAGACAGTTTCCACACCCATTGAACTGAACCATAAATTAAGCCACACCACGGAAGAAATCCTCCAAGATCCTACAGCATACAGAAGACTTATTGGAAGGTTAATCTACTTAACTATCACCAGACCCGACATCACCTATGCTGTAAGTGTTCTAAGTCAATTCATGGACAGACCCTCACAATCTCATTTGCACTCAGCCTATAGGATTCTCAAGTACCTCAAAGGATCCATAGGTCAAGGCATTCTCTTGTCATCTAAATCAGCTTTACATCTAAGGGCCTATAGTGATTCTGATTGGGCTGCCTGCCCAGAAACAAGAAGATCTGTCACAGGGTTCTGTATATTCATTGGAGACTCACTAATAAGCTGGAAATCTAAGAAGCAAGCAACAGTTTCTAGATCTTCAGCTGAGGCAGAGTATAGGGCACTAGCATCTACAAGTTGTGAGATCATGTGGCTTCTCGGTTTGCTAAAAGATTTTAATGTTGAACATGCCCAATCTGCTACCCTCTTATGTGATAATCAGGCAGCCATTCACATTACAAAGAATCCAATTTTTCATGAAAGGACCAAGCATATAGAACTAGATTGCCATTTTGTTAGAGAAAGAGTCCTGGATGGTATTATCACACCAATGCATGTGTCTTCGAAATTTCAGTTGGCAGATATATTCACTAAAGCCTTACCAACTTCTACATTTCAGTTCTTATTGTCCAAGATGGGTATTGCTAATATCTATGCCCATCTTGAGGGGGAGTCTTACAGAATGCAATGTGACAAAACAGAATGCAATCTTGTTCTACACAAGGAAAGCAGCCAAAGCATGACTGAAATACACTGCAACACTCAAGAGATGAATAAAGCTGGTAAAGCATGCTGCAGTACAAGAAAAGAAAAAGATAACAGCAGCAGCAAAAGGAAGAAAAGAAATGGCACAGAAAAGAGGGACCTCAGCTAAGGAAATACATGGCTGCACACAAAGAAGCATGAGGGACATGATGCATAAAGCTGGCTCGACCATACTGCCCATAAAAGTTCTGAAATTGATTGTATAGATAATCAGAAGCTAACTTTACAGTAGTTCTTTTTTCTTTTCTGTTTTTCCTGTGATGTATATATATGACCTTTGTATAATCGAAAGCACCAATCAATGAGAATCTGTTTTCTTCCCATCTTCATTTGCTGTTCTCAACAGTTTCTAACAGGTTCAACATATTCAGAGCTTGGAACTAAAAGGATTAGTTAGTCGTCTGGTCTTATGATGATAATACCTGCCACTGACAAATCTCCACTTTTCAATGTCCAAGGCATCCATTCCAACATAAACGAAGATAAAGATCTCAGCAACAAATGAAAGGGTTGCAAAGGCATATATGCCTGTGATAATTTGAAGGAAAATCTAAAGCATTTTAGGTATATGACAAATTGACCTTTGTTCAACATATGAAAAATGGGTTAAAATGGCTTGATAGCTTCTAAGAAGATATACTTGGTAGTGATTCGTGAACACTCAGTCACATTGTGCCAGGTGTAATGGGACATCACAATCCCACAAAAGAATACCGTGAGAATGCCACTCAAATAGAACAACTGCATAACAGATTAAATACAGTAGCATCTTAGTGAGATGAAAAATAATTAGCAATCTATCAAATCTGCCGTCTACATAAAGAATTTGAAGCATAGAAAGAGAAACGAGTGTCGTTAAACTATTAGACATCTAACTTCAGCCATCATATATGAAAGGTATGCCATGAGCATCATAAGAGCAACTTCACGATCCGTAGAGTGCCTAAATCATGAGAAAAATTGTATCATCAGAATTTGGTTTAAGTATATGATTCTAACACTTCTTTCCTCCATCAGTTAAAGGTTTCTTCAGAAGCCAAATCAGGAGACCTTAAATATCAGGTGTCACCAGACCACTTTCAACAAAGAAAAACCTAGCGTACGATCTAAAGACCAAACAAAGCATCTTCTTATTATGAGACTAGGTCCATTTTCAACATTAGTATAATAACAATGGAATACTATTGTTACCTATAAAATAAACATGCTGATATCTGCTATACGTGCAATGTACATACTGAGTCCGTGGCAGCAAATATTGCACCGATTGCTGAAATAGCGGATCAATACAGTCAGAACGAAACAGCAAACAAAGTTACTAGAAAAAGAAAAATGGTAAATTGTAGTACCTAGATAATCCCCAATATCCAGAGAACCATTATCCAATTTTTTGAAGAACTGAGTAACCCCTGGATCAAGCATCAGAATTTTACAGTCACAATAAGATAGTAATATAAAACCCAATAGCTCAAACTCTTTTTTTCTTTATTTTCTAGGCCTAACATACTTTAATCCAATTCAGAAGGGTATTTGGTACAAACATGGTGAAGAAAATAAAAATTTATTGAAAGGACTCGTGTACATTATTTGGCCAAAGAAATAATGTGCAAAGTGACTTAGACAGAGTGAACTGTCGAGTATGGATGCATATATCACTCTCATTCCATCCTCTTAACACCAAAGAAATTAGTAATATGCCTTCAAATCAATATCTAAAAATAAAGAGTAGGTGTCCACCCAATGCAATCACACAGATACTGAATATAAACTGTCAGATAAGAGAATTATCACTTTTTTGCAAAAGAAAAGAATAGCTGCATTTTTAGGAATGATTCTCTGCTATGTAATGGTCTCTCCTCAAAGATTGCACAAGACATAAGAGTGGGAATTATCAGTTCTAAGCATAGGTAAGTACTAAAATTCTGGATGAAATTGCTTCAAACAGAGAATTTTGTGCCGAGTTACTTATAGGTAAAGTACAAGAGAAATGCAACAATACATTCCTAGTGGATAAATCCTCTTATAGATTGGTATGACCGAACACAGATGGCTCTCTAACCACCAATAAAGGAGGTTAGGGTGATGCTTTGAGAGGGCAGCTGCTCTTGCTTTTGCTGCTGTATGAGTCTAGAATTGTCTTACAGCATGAATTGGGAGCGATTGACAGTAATTAATCTTTTAATAGCTTGGAGGGTCGTAAGAAGAATGGGGACATGCCACTGACTCCATGAATATGGCCATATTTTGAATGAGCAGCACAATGCCATGAAAAAATCTTTGTAGAGGAGATTTTCGGCTCGCTTGGTCACTTTGCAATCATCGATGTTACCATCAGTCAGAGAAGTCATAATCTAATTGGCTGCATTGCTAATAAATGGTATCATATATATATATATAGAAATTGTCTTAAAGAGATTCAAACTATCTTATATTATCTGTGTGGGATGTTGGTCTATGTACCCTTTCGATTAGTTTGCCAAAACAGCTAGTGAAAAGGAAATAATGATAATAACAATATTATCCTCTAGAGACCTCATCACTTTATCTTCTAATCACATGGTGCCAATTAGTCTAGAACCCAGACTTCTATAATTACCTCCTCTGTGTGCTACTCTCAAGCAGAAGGCTGAAAACCATATGTCCCAACAACCCTACAAAGAACCACTATATGATTACCAACAAAGTTTACTCTGTCAGTGCAGAAACACAATAGGAATTGTTTGTTCAAGTTCATTGATCATCGAAATTGGGATTGAGTGAAAAGTTGAGCCAAAGACTCCCTGCTGTTCCAATTACTAAAGAAACCATATGATTTGACAACTCCCAAACAAATTTTATGGTCAATGGGTGTAACCTAAAAATTGAAACAGAGTTGACACTAATCGTCGAACAATGTGCATAGGGATAAAACCATTGGCCGTCAGAATGCTGTCCAACAGAAAAGGGTGTAGTTTTTAACGTCCTTGGCATGCTAGTTTTTCTTGCCTCGTAAAACTTAAAATAAATAAAAACAATAATATTTAAAAACAACTGCAAATATAATGTGACCATATTTACCTAGTGATATGATACCACAGGATATTAATGTACCAACAGCACCAAACAGCGTGATAGTAGTAAAGATAACAAAAAACTGCTTCTTTTTCACCTGAAACCTGGAGCAAATAATAGAGATTGAGATCATAAATCATAAGGCTGGCAGAAATTTTTTAACATAAGATTAACGATTATTAATGTGAAGAAATAAATTTGAACCAATAAAAAGTTTTAAAAAATATATGGTGCCATTTCAACAAGAACACAATTGTGAACTACTTGTTGCAACCATGCTTTTTGGTGAAAATGAAATTAAACTGATGAAGTCCCAGCTGATGACGTAGGAACAGAAACCAAGTATACATCTCGAGATTTTCGAATCATTCAAACACTGGAATAAAATTTCCACACTTTTATGTGAAATGCCACATTGGGCACGTTTCATTTGCAAACACTCCATGGCTTCCAGTAAACCATAAAATCTCTTCCTGCTACTTATGCAGCCCCAACTATACCACTTCATTGAGCATCAATTAAATTTCTGCAATTAGATCTTTAAACAGACATACCATTTGAAAGCTTGTAAAACTTATTTTGCAAGTAATCAAGAATTGCGTTGAAGAACACAAAAGGCATAGTCCACATATGAAAGCTCATAAAATTTGTGCACAAGAATGTCAGTTCTTTTAAATCTTTATATGTTTGAAAGGGAAATGATTTGTACAGTTCTAGGGTGTGCAAGCTCCACATACTCCATTTGAAAAATGTAGGCAAATTTGGTATTCACATGAAAAAACCCATTTTCTAATGGTGGGCCCTATTTTTTTTCAAAAGGAGATTGCGAGGCTTTAACGTCCTAAGACTATATCTAGCATTACTCATGTTCAAATTGTCTAATTAAACACCACCATGCACCAGTTTAGTCTGCTCTAGCCATGTAAATTGAACATAGCTAGTTTAAGATTCTAACATCTACTGAGAACATGTTTATGATGATGGAGACATCAAAGCTGGAACCGGTTAGCCGAGTAGTTTGTGGTATGTAAATTCCCTGAAGTATAATCGATGCATAATTTGCAGCCCATTTTTAATTTGGCTTTGTGTCCTATTTTTAACATTTGTAGGTGTTACCAATGCGCTCTCTCTCTCTCTCTCTTCGAAAATAGCATATATTGTCTATTTGATCTATCGATGAAAAAATCTGCATTGTGGTTTTTTCTATATTCTTTTGTCTTGTCTTTTACCTTCTGCTCGCATGATGTTTAATATTACCACGGAATTTTGTGCAGGTATTATTGGTCTGCAAGGATGAACTGCTGCTCCCAAAACCGTTCATCTAGTGTGTAGCATTATCTGCTGCAAGTAGGCTTGTGAAGGACTTCCTGAGTACTCTTCTAAATAAATCACAAACCTTTGCGTTTAGTCTGTATTTGTGATCTAAAATAACATGCTAGAATACACATAAATGAAGTGAAATGCTCCTGGGCATATAAATATCTACTGCAAATTTTGTGAACAACATTCGTTGTATAATACTGCAGCATCCTGTGATGTGGAATACTTCCACTGAGGGTAATCCTTTTTTATTATTATTTTAACTTCTCAATGTTCTCATCCGCATGCACGTAAGGGATGCACAAAGCAATCCCCAGTGTATCTCAATCTATCATTCAAGGGTCATGCATTTTTTCATGCTAGATCTTATTAGAATAACCAGTGAACCAAACATCTCTGTTTATTCAGACCGGATTTTTTTCTAATCCGAAACTCAGTTAATTGGATTTCGGTTACCAATTTCGGCCCGAAACAAATCTGGATCAAAACCATATAATGAAATCCGGAAAAATCCGGACCGGGTACCGAATTTAAAACCCGGTACCCGGGTTTTTTTTAAAAATAAAAACCACCCAGGCACCCAAGCCCTCTGCCGAAGCCCTTCGAGTTCTTCGTAAGCCCTTCAGTCTCTCATAATCCAGATTGTTCTCTTTTCTCGCATCTCACGCCGAAACCTTCTCTCTCTCTCTCTCTCTCTCTCTCTCTCTCTCTCTCTCACACACACACACTGAAACCCTAGCGTCCTCTGCCAATCAAAGCGTCGTCTTCAGCCTCGTGCCGTCGTCTTCATCCTCGGGTATGTTTTGTTCTCTCTGTTTGTTTTGTTCTCTCTTTGTTGATTTTGAGTTTGTTTTGATGAGAATGTTTGAAGGATTGAGGAGTATTTTTATGGGTTAAATCTGTAATGTTTTTATGAGTATGTTTGTTCGCTCTGTAATGGTGTGAAAATTTTGTTGGTTGATGTTTCATCTTGTTTTGGTGAATTCGTTTCTGTTTTGTTCAAAGTGAGTGCTTTTTCCGTCAGTTTCTGGGTTTTTCTAAACTCTCGCACTCATATCTGTGGAATAATGAATGGATCTTCGTATAGTTTCTTGTTGTAGAGCTGTTTATGGATCTGGGTCTTTTTTTTTTCTTTTTAACCTGTAATTTTGGCTTTAAAATATTGAAAAACTAGAGACTGTAATGGAGCTAGGCTACTAAACCTATCTCTGGTTCTGACTTTCTCCTTCATGGGCTTGTTTTTGTTTTGTTTTGCTTTCATTACTGTGATTTTAGAGAACAGTTTCCCGGATTTTCAGGGCTTTTGTTGGAAAATAAACCCAAAGACAACAATGTGAAAGATTCTTTCAATAACTTCGGGTGCTGGAATTTGCATTCACACACACAAAGAGATCGAGAGGCATGAATTTGTATTTATTTAGTTGGTTCAGTTGTTGAGCTTTCAAGCTTCGATTTTTAAGACTTTATTGATGGTTGTTATTTCTGCTGCTAGTTGTCTAGTGATAGGTGAATATAAACAGCAGGTATGTTATCTCTACCCATTAAGAGTGAAAATTCTAAGTGTTTCCTTAGTTGGTTGTAGGGAATGGTATTCTAATGGCATTGTGAAATGTGATGGCAATTGATATGGCTGCTTTTTGATCTGATCATTTTGTTTTTATGTTGTATAGTTATCTAGATTGCATTGGCAAGTGGGCATGTAAAGTCCATAAAAATCTCAAACTAGCAAATATGTGTGCTTAAAGGTAAACACATGAAGGCAGAAGATTTCATATTCCTTATGCCTTTTGCTTTGTTTTTCTCTCTGGGAGTCTTTTCAGAGTGGATTGAGATGGAGTTTGTGGGATGTTGTGGGGTTACAAGCAGTATTTATTTAACTGATTTCCATGTCTTTTACAAGCAGTATTTATTTTGCCAAAACATTCTTTAAATAGCTTAGCATCCACACCAGCCCATAAAAAGTCCTGAGAAACAGGAAAACAGTATCTGGGGAAACCTCTTAATTATGCTTTCATGATGATGATATCATTGATATGGACATCATGTAGGTAGATCATTTTCTCTTTGCATTGATACTTCTCAATTTAGGCCATTTTTCTTCAGCCTCCTCATGACCTGCTTAATTATTAGCAAGAGCAGTTCTTGTTAAGTTGAGAAATCTGAAATAGTTTCATGTGATGTTTATCAGGTGAAGCGATACTTTTGACTATGAAGATCCAAGTGGTGCAGTGAAGAGAGATCTGGCAGCAAGTATCAGAAGCTCTTCCTGATTAAACTGATGATGATCAATCATGACAATGGCTTGTAATTTTGTGTTTTGTAATGTAATGTATATATACCAAATAATGTAATATGTAATGAATTCCATTATGTGTTGCGTGCATTTTACATGATAAATATTGAATTTCTTTTTTTAGATGCATTTAGTTGAAAATATAATTAGTTGTTATATATAAAAAAAATATGTTTTTAAAAATTTTTTCTTGAAAAAATTGTAATAGAATATAGCCTTTTAGATATAAAAAAAAAAAAAAAAAAAGCTTTCCAGCATTATCTTTTTCTTGAAAAAAAATTTAATAATATAGGCTTTTAAAAAAACAAAAAAGCAATAAAAGGTACAGTTCTGGCTTGGGTCATTATTCGGGTATATTCGGCCTGAAATTTGGCCCGAAGTTAAAACTTGGGTTTTGAGCTGGGTATAACCAGGTACCCGGTTCGAAATCCGGATGAAGAGGCCTAAATATCGGTAGCCATATCCCATAGGAAAATACAAGGTGTCATTTCACTTAATTTTCAACTTCTAAAGGTCCCAAAATACATCTTTTAAAGTAAGAAGAGCACCTGCCTTTACACAAACCTTCTAAACAAATTTATTTCTCGTACATGCAGCAGGAGGACAATCAAAATTCACACTTCAAAAGTCTTGCATGGTAATGAGATGATATGAAAATTTTATGAATATTAACGAAAAATGTTTTATGAGACTTTTGAGTGTAGATGTTTTATTAAATTTTGAAAAATGACAGAAAAAGTTAAATAAAAATATTATTAAATTTAAAAATTGTTAAATATAATTTTTTAATATAATTTTTGTTTTGAAATTTGAACAAGTTGCATTAATTTTTGTACTTCGTTTAAAAATTTTGAAAAGTTGTAATGATTATGTAATAATTAGATAAAAAATTTGAATATATTAAATTAAAAGTGTTTTGTATTTGAGTGATATTGGAAAGTTCATTATAAGAAGTTTTGAGATACAATACATCTCACTTCCAAACATGACCTTAATAGACTTATCAACAAATATTATATCATGTACAAACCAAAATGGTGAAAAACACAATACTGTCATAAAACTCATAATCAAATAGTCAAATTATAATCAAAATGCATTTTTGATTAACAACTAATCGTACATAGAGAGATTTGAAAATAAATAAAACACAATAAAACAAGCAATCATAATTAAACTCTGTTTTATTTCACTAATATTAATGGGAATGAAGGGTCCTCTGCCCCCACTGACTTCAAAAGAAAGAAACTATCACCATTGGATTTGTGATTCCAGCTGCTGCATGCATATTAAGGATGATCTTGATCATCTTCTGCAGAATTCTCAACTTTCCCATTGACTGAAAACAACATATTTATAAAAATAAAAGCTTCAAATATCAAAGTATCATCAACAAGCTTTCATAAAAAAGGAAAAAGAAAAAAGAAATCAAAGAAATATCAAAGCCATCCCACTCAATTGGCTTTCCGTGTTTTTTTTTTTTTAAATTTTGTTTTCTCTATGTTTAATAATGCACGTTAATGCCAAAAATCGCACAATAATCCGAAATGAGAGAAAGAGTCATCTCCGGCCCGCTATGACAATCTAGGCCTCGATCGGTGGTCTGGAGCCCCTAGTGTGGTCCGGTGCTGCTGTATGTACATCCATGGTCATGAATGAAAAATAAATACTGAGAATGTAAAAGAGAGAGAAACACACAGATTTACGTGGTTCAACATAAAGCTTACGTCCACAGGAGTTTTTGAAGAGTTGAGAGTCCACTATAATATGCTTATTTACAGTCTCTCATACTCTCTGTACAATGGAGATTAGAACTTTATTTTTCTGATGGAGATCTTGTCGCTGGAACTCCTCTCTTGAGGTTGAAGAAGTGGTCGAAAAAATCCGCTTGAAATCATTTGGTCATTTCCTTTTATATCTCCCTCTTTTCGTGTGCTCCTCTTTTTGCATGCCCCTAGGGAGTGGTGAGGATTTGCCGTCTCCCCTTGCATGTCTTACATCTTCCCTTCCTTTCAATTTTCTTCTTTTCCTTTCTGTATTTATCTTCTCTTCCTCCTAACACATTTTCTTTTTCATTGTCTTCCATTCCTCTCTCTTCCTTTGTCTTCTAATAGTGAGACCTCCTCCTTGGGTTGGGCCTAGTAAGCTTATTTTAGGCCGTGTATATTTTACCCCTTCTAATACCTATAATGAGAGAAAAATTAGTGTGATTGATGAGTGTTAAACCACTAATTTTACTTGTTCCAAAAATTTAACCTAATGGAAAAATATATATTTAATTATCTATTTGTATCTTAACAATAAGCATTTAGTGTTGCTAAAAACACCAAAGTTCGTATCGAATACTAATATATTTAAACTATATTATAGTGTGTTAAGACGTGGAATATATAGATTCTTTGGACCGTCAAGTCCTATATATTGGGTTTATCGGCACCAATAGAAAAGTGACACATCAGAAAATCCCATAACAAGTTGCTGCACCTCTTCATATAGGATCGCAAACACAAAATTCCCCCTCCCATAGTATCTATTTGCCTCGCTGAAGAGAGAATTGCTTCCAGACAAAATTTCTTTCCTCTTCCTACCAACCGTTTCTCAACAACCAAACGGGACCTAATCTCTCTAAGTTCTGCTAAAATATGAAGACCGAACTAAGCACCGTATCTCCTCGCATTCAGAACTAAACCGGAAGAAATGAAAATTTTCGAATCATATGACTAGCAAAAAAAACCTGATTTTGATGCTATTCTCTTATGCAACAGAAACCAACAAAACCTTAGGAATAGGAGTAAGAATTTCAGCTTTGAGGATTTAAATTGTGAAAAAGGTGAGAGCTGCCTGAATCGCGGGACACAACAATTTGGATGTGAGGTCTACATGGCACCTCATCATTGGAGGCTATTGTTTGGGAAAAAACAGAGCTTCTGTGTGAAGATTTTGTCTTTCTCTCTATATATATAATTGGTTGCTTGCAGTTACGGATTATTACATTCAAAGATTAAAATTCATGGTTTTATAAGTTGGGAATAAACTTAACCCTTTCTCAGAATAACCATTGAGCTGTGTCATAGTGATTTGACTCCCGAAGCCAATGTGTGACAGTATTAAGATCATGCTAATTCCAACATAGCTTTGGTGTACTCAAGACTCCGTGACAGAACATCTTCATCTCGGGACAACCTCTTACAATTATATTCTCCAAAGATAGGGAACTCGAAGGAATTATAAGCTCCAGAGCATAGGAAGGTATTTTCTTTCCACAAATGTGTAACTGTAAGCATAGGTAGACGCTTGAGCACTAGTTGTCTTAATCGTGGGACTACCATAGCTTGTTTTTCTCGATCAAGAAGTTCGTAAGCTGGGAATATTTCCTCCCAGCCACAATTAGATACGTCAAACTTCAACATATTTGGCAGTCTTGTAAGAAACGTCGCAGCAAGACCTGAAAACTGGCCATTCATCAATTTCCATTTCAGTTAGCGTAGGGAACACAAAATGTCTGGTTGCTCCATCTTTTTTCGGGACTCTTTCTTCCGTCCTTGACCATGAAGCTATTAAGGCATGTAGCTCTTTACCATTTTGCCCCTCCAGCTTTCCAAATAAAATAGATGCTACTCATCATCTATTTTCTCATCATTCTCTCATTATCCTATAATTTGTCATTAGATGATTGAAAATTATTTATTATATTTCACTTGTGATTTAATGCTCCCTCATTAGATGATGAAACTCTTTCCATGAATCTAACAGCATCCTCTCATCATCGATAATGTGTATTTTTCCATTAATGCTCTTTTAAGCCAATAAGATTCGTTGGCGTGCAAACACCTTGCATAACAAGAACGCCACAATTTTCGAATAGTGACATTCTGGCTATTAATTTCCAACTTATACATTCTTTGAATTTCCAAAGTCACCAAGCTCAGGAATGAGAGCTGTAAAATTCGTCAAAAGAGTGGTTAACATACCCCCTCCCACACTATAATAGATAGATATATATATATATATATATACTAGGAAGGGACAACGTGCCTTGCACGTGTGATTTCTAAACAAACAATTAATTTTACATAATTTTTTATTTTCTAAACAAATAAATTACTTTAAAAAGTAGAAATAATGGATTATAGAAAGAAAATTTAACTCATCATCTCCTATACTATACAGTAACATGTGATTTCTCATTTTCACCATTCAATTTAAACATATATATATTGATGTTTAAATATGTGTGTTTAAACATCAAGAAAAAAAAAAAGAAATCACATATTAGTGTGTGGTGTGGAGATGATGAATAACATTTCTTTAAAAAGAATTATTTTAAATCTAATATCTTTATTTTAAATCTAGCCGATGATTTTTAAATTGAGTCAAGTATTCTAAAATCTTCTAAATATTTTACCAAAATCATTTTAAATGAGGTATTTGTAGCACCAAGTTTTTTTTTTTTCACATGTGAAGAATAAAAGTCCAAAATACTTTTATTTTCCTTTACCCCCAACCCACCTACTTCTCTCTCTCTCTCTTCTCTCCTTCTGCCGACATTGTCAACCAGTTTCTATCCAACCTTTTCACTTCCATACAAAAACACCCTCCAAAAAGTTACAATCAAAGTGGTCGTTCTCATTTTGTTATCTTGTACAGACATGTGCATTGCATGTGTGCCCAATTGAAAAAATATGAGAATTTAAATTTAAATTTATACAATTTTTTAATTTTAAATATCAATGGACAGAGTTTCATTTATATTTTAAGATTTTATTCTTGATCATAATAAACATCACATATGTTATGTGCAAAATATTGATAACTACAATATAGAAATTATAATACTGTGTTAATTTTAAACTTAGAAAGTACATTAATAAGTGTTAAATAATTTAATCATATAATTATAATATAACTTTTCATTAGTTATAACTACAAAAAACAATTTGAACAAATTGTAATACATTACAAATTTTAAAAGTTAAATTTGGATTATTTATTCAAGTACGAATTAAAGGAAAAAAATAGTGGAAAGAAATAAAATTTATTTTTTTAAGATTTTATTTTGTTATTACAATTTTATGGGCAATTGGTATATTAATTTAGGAAAACATTTATCAAAATATTGGGTAATAGTTAGGTTGGAAAATATTTTTTAGCACTTGTGAATTTTCCACATCTAATGCCGTTTGAAGCAAGAAAAAACCCAACTCTTTCTGTGGGCCTTTGTAGTGGTTTGTAGTGTATTAATTTCTGTGGGCCTAGCTGGTGAGTTGGGGTTTGTGTATTTTATTGGGCCAAGTGTGTGTGAGTTGAGCCCAACACGTGTGTGGAATGAAAACCCTAAGTTTTCATCTCTTTCCTTCTTCCTCTGGATGCGCCGCACAACATCTTCTCCTTCTTCCTTCTATTTTCGATTTTTTTTCTCCTTCTTCGTGCTACCGACACCGCCCACCTCCTCCAATCGAACCAACGCCACGCAGTGATTCTTCTTCTTCCTTGGTTGCCACCGCATTTCCTTCTCTTCACTGCCAACCTCCATGGCCTTCCCCGTGTCGCTCGGTTCCTCCCATTTTGCTGTGTGCTATCTCCTTGCCGCCGCGGCACGCATCTACCTCCGTGTCTAATAAGTAGGAGTTATTCTTGATCTCAGATGGATGATTATTTCTAAGTTCAGCTCATGTGTTATTTGGTCTTGGTGATAAATCATTTGGGTCAGTAGGAAATTCCTCATAAAATAAGGGATTTCCTCGTGTCGGTTAACGGCGGCACAATAGAGGCTGAGATTGGAAGGGGAGGGACGCCGGCCGGAGGGAAAGAGAATCGCCGGGTTGGCGTTGGCCATGCCGGTGTGCGGCGGTGCACTGCAGGAGACGAAGAAGCGGATGGGGTAGATCTCTCATTCGCATTTATATATAGTAGATATATGTATATATTTACATATAACAGATATATTTTAACTTGAGAGGTCGGCTACTTTTAAATTAATAAATAAAAATATGTTCTATATATCTAGTTTTTGTTTTACTTTTAAATAAAAAGAAAACTAAACAATTCAAATAAGGACTTTTATTCGTTTGTTCAAAATAAATACATTTCATCATGTATTTGTAAAAGCATAATCATGAGGCTGTTTCAGGTCCCGTTTGAATTTAGAGATGAGTTGAGATGATTTGTGAATAGTAAAATAAAATATTATTAAAATATTATTTTTTAACATTATTATTGTTTTGGGATTTGAAAAAGTTGAATTGTTTATTATATTTTATGTGAAAATTTGATAAAGTTGTAATGATGAGATGAGTTGAGGTGGGTTTTTAATTCAAAATATATAAAAATATAAAAATTGGGGCATTTATCAAAAATTAAGGATTTGTTTTCTGGGGAAAATAGAGAAAGAAAACCTCTTCTTTCTTCTCTTCAGGCATGGGGGGCTCTTTCTCCTCAGGCTTTTTCTCTTCCTCAGCTTTCGATTGGGGGATCGGAGAGATGAGCTGGACCTGCTTGTGGCTCTTCCTCTGAACTCTCTAGAGAAGATGGAGGAGGGAGATGGCGGGACTTAGGGTTCAAAAGCCATCATTTGTCTCAGGAAGCTTCGGAGATGGAGGAGGGAGAAGGAGGAAACTAATGGAGGAAGGGAAACACGAATGAACTTCAGATGGTGAAACGCACCGTTTAGATTGGAAAATGATAAAACGCACCGTATTATTTTCCACATGGACTCCTGCCAATTTTTCATGTGTAGTGTGCACCAAGTCTTCCGCACCCATCAATTTCTATTGTGAAATATATTGTGTGAGTATCATTGTTCATTCAACAAATATGATAAAATGGCGCCGCTCAAATCACTGTAAAATAACAAT
Source organism: Pterocarya stenoptera (assembly GCA_003123785.1). Classification (NCBI taxonomy): domain Eukaryota; kingdom Viridiplantae; phylum Streptophyta; class Magnoliopsida; order Fagales; family Juglandaceae; genus Pterocarya; species Pterocarya stenoptera. Next base: position 25,742 of record QEOT01009060.1, on the reverse strand, counting down.
TTTTGAATATCGGGTAATTTACCTGATTTCGAACCGTTTTTAGCATAATTAAATTGGAAGCAGAGCTCCTATGCCGTTTAATTTTCAGTTAGTTAAATCCGGTTAGATTTGTAGCTTATATGTTCAACCCTTTATTCCAAACTTTTGAATACCGCTTTGGTTAAGGTACTAGAACTAAATATTTTGATATCGGTATCGTTTTGGGTAACGTTTAGGAATAGTCTATATATAAATGAATTAATTGTATATATAAATTATATTTCAAAATAACATCAGTGTAAGTCTTAAAAAGTTAAATACATATTTATAAAAATAATACCTTTAAGTTTTCAATCCAACTATTAAAAAAAATAATCATTCGTCTTCATCATGAAAATGAGAGTAGAGATTTGATTTTCAATCCTCTAAAAAGGAGATTAAAAACAGTTAAAAAAATAGTTTCAGATGTAAAAATTGAAATAAAAATTACGAAAAAACTAAGATTTTCACATTAATTACAAAAATAATAACGGTACGTTTTCACCGAAAACCGAGCATACCCTTGCACTGTAGTACGGAGATGTTTCCATTAATGCTGTTTTACATTAATTACACATTAATTTTACCTGAGAAAACCGTAAGACACATCGCTCATCTTTTGCCATTCGTAGTACCAACCGTCTGGCATTAATGCTTCTCTAAGCCGATAAGATTCTTTGGCATGCAAACACCTTGCGTAACAAGAACGCCACAATTTTCGAATGGTAACATTCCGGCTCATAATTTCCAACTTATACATTCTCCGAATTTTCAATGTCACCAAGCTCGGGAATGAGAGCTGTAAAATTCGTCAGAAGAGTGGTTAACACATACCCCATCCCACGCTATAACAGATATATTTTAACTTGAGAGCTCGGCTTCTTTTCAATTAATAAAAGAAAAAAATATTCTATATATATAGTTTTTGTTTTACTTTTAAATAAAAAGAAAACTAAACAATTCAAATAAGGACTTTTATTCGTCTATTCAAAATAAATACATTTCATCATGTATTTGTAAAAGTGTTAAAGCCACAAAAAAATTCTACAAAAGATATACTTTATAATAAAAATAATTTTACAATCTAACGTATCACATTAAGCTATATATATTAGCTAATGAATTGACTTTTGTGTGACCTCTTTGTGGTTATAACATTTCTCAAATAAGAAACTAGATCATTTGAAATTTTGGTAAATGCTTTAAAAAGGCCTGTAATTAATTTATTCCATAGAGATTTTAATTTTATTAGGCAAACAGTTGTACTATTTATCACTCTTTCTATTTTTGTTAGACCAAATCGTAAAATTTATATATATGCTTACATATTGGACTATGCTTCTTTAAAAAATAATACATAAATATTTTTATGATCCTGATACTTAGAGTAACGAAATTTGAGTACTTTTCTGTTAATGATTAATATTGTAATTAAATTTATAATTTAGAAATATTAGTTAACTAAATTTTATAATATTGGGAAGTAAAATTAATTTTCATGAAAATGATGTCAGCCTCTACGTCTTCTACCTAAATGTTAAAATCTCAATAGAGCTAAATAATTTATATCTTACCTTAACGTTCTCATCCACTCCCTTGAGTCTCCGTAAATTTTCAAGACACAGAGAAGTTACTTGAGGGAACACCACCATCATTTCTACTTCTCCTCCTCCTTCAGCCGCAACAATTTCCTCCACCCCACAGTCATAAACCTTAATTTTCTCCAATTGCTCGAGACATCTAACGATCGAGGCTGGAAACAAACTTTTCAAACTCACACATTTCCCAGCAATTATTACTTGTAGATTTTGAAAGCTGGGAATTGTTTGGGAGTCTTTACTCCATATATGCTTTATTTTGGGTAGACCATACAGATCCAGTAGTTTCAAATTAGGGAAGGCAACCTGCAAGATTAAAGTCCCAGCTTGTTTCAATTAAAGACAGGACAGAGCAGAGCAGAGCAGAGAAAATTAGTTTGTGGAGATGCATGCCTAGTGTCATATATAGTTAATTCTACATGGCTTAATGAATGAGCAGTTCTATTGCTGAAAATTTTAAGAGAGAGAAATAGTGGTTGATTGGACGGTTACCTCTTCAACCACGAAAAGAGTGCCTCCCTGCTCATGCAATTCCTTGGATGACGACGATTCCAAAGTCTGCAACCCTTGGAAAAACCACTTGAGTTTTGGCAACCCATAAAGTCCTAAACAAATTAGGCTGGGAAATAAAAGCCTCGTTGTTGAATCTGTCCTGTCTTCTCTTTCGATAATTTCCTCCATTACCACACAACCGGTTATCATGATATACTGCAATTGCGGGAGACTGGCAGCAACTAAGGCTGCTGGAAACAAACTTTTCAAACTCCCACACAATGAAACATCAATATAAAGTAGATTTGAAAAGCTGTACATATGTCGTTGATGGGAGTCCTTCATATTCCATATAATTTCCAACTTTTCCATTTCATGAATTCTCAATATCACCAAGCTAGGGAATGACATCTGTTAAATTCATCACAACACTGACTTCCAGTTAAGATATCACTAAATACATGAACACAGATCATATATTTTACTATCTCCTTTTCTGGTAGTTAAAATAACTTAAATTATAGAGACGAACTTGAATTCTATCATAATCGTTTGAGCTGGACCTTGAGCTGAAAACCTTTTTTTTTTTCTGGTTTCAATACTCAACAAGCTAAACTGGACCTTTTTCCTTTTTTAATTTGTTTTTTTCTTGCTTCTTTCTTGGCTTTTGAATCTCTGGTGTAAAAATTCTTTTTGGATTTTGAATTGGATTTATGGTAGGCAAAGAGGGCTTCAAATAACGAAATAATAAAATAAATTTAAAACTATTATTTTTATAATTTAGCTAAACTGATAGATAATCTATTGTGACTGGCTAAAATAATAAAAAATATGTAAAAACTTTAATAATGAAAAACATGGAATATTCACATGCTTAATATGAGTGTATGTTTTTTTTTTTTTAAACATAATATATAGAATATGGAGAACAGAGTATTTTTGTAGTAATTATTATATTATGATTAAGTATACCATTTAAAGAGATTAATTAACTAAATTCATCGACTTAATTAAAGACATATCAAAATGATTTTATAATATTGGGATGTAAAATTTTCATTCACTTTCATGAAAATGATGTCAGTTCTACTACGTCTTCAGCCTATATGTGGAAATCTTAGACTTAGGAGCTAATTAATTTATAGTGTCTTACCTCATCCACCAAGAAAAGGGGTTGTTTAATTGACATATGAGATTGCTTCTCTTCAACTGTTTCTTCACTCACAAGTCCGGAAGCAAATATCTCAACTTTCTCACATTTATGAATCTGCATCTCTCTCAACATCGGCCATTTTGAAATATGCACTCCCTTGTAAAAACACTCAAGTCTCGGTAAATTTCCAAGATTCAAATAAGTTACTTGAGGAAATTCGAACACCAACGTCCTTCCCATTGCTTCTCCTCCTTCAGCCCCAACAATTTCCTCCACCCCACATTCACTAATACTAATTTGCTTCAATTGCTTAAGACAACTGCCGACCGAGGCTGGAAACAAACTTTTAAGACTCGCACATTTTTGAGCAGTTATTTGTTGTAGATTCTGAAACTTGAGAAATGTTTGGGGGCCTTTACTCCATACATGCTTTATTTTGGGTAGATTTTGTAGATGCAAATTTGTCAAATTAGGAAATGTTTGGGGGTCTTTACTCCATACATGCTTTATTTTGGGTAGATTTCGTAGATGCAAATTTGTCAAATTAGGAACGGCAACCTGCAAGATTAAGTCCCTTGTTTCAATTAAAAAAAAAAAAAACCACTTGTTTCAATTAAAGGCAGAGCAGAGAAAATTGGTTTGTAGAACTGCATGCATGTTTAGGTCTTGTCTCGATGGTGAAACCATCTCAATTCATATAATCTAATCGTTGTAACTTTTTTAAATTTTCAAACGACATACAATAAATAATTCAACATTTTTAAATCAAAAAATAAAAATAATATTAAAAATAATATTTTAATAATATTTTATTCAATTTTTAAGTTTTATCTTAACTCTTCTCATCTCAATTCACTATTAAAACCAAATCTTAGTGCCATATATAGTAACCTAGAAATTCGAGGCAAGAATACATGTAATTAGAAGTGTCATTAACAAATGAGTGGTGCTGTAGCTGGAGAATGGGTTCCGATAAGATTAAATGTTTTTTTTTCTTTCTTTTATTCAATTTTTTTATATTCTTAAATATTTTTAAAAAAATCACAATATCATTAAAAAATACATTTTTAATCTTTAAATTGAAAATAAAAATTGTTGGACCCATCATCGAGACCAAATCTCGGTGACATTTAAATTTACTCAATGTGCTTTTTTATTTGAAAACTATTTTAGAAAAGTCCAATCTTATTTTTTCAAATCTAACATTTATGGCTCAAAACTATGGTGTCTTCAGCCATAACCTCAGTAGAGGTATGCAATTATAGTTTGGGGGCAGGGATGCCAAATGGCCCACAAGCCACTGGCGTTCAGAATGTTTATGATTTATACTACGGTATATATGCTTTGACACATTTATACGGACTCGTGTTGATGTGTGGAATCTTTTGTGGGTAATTATTGTCTGATGTACCTGATGATGTAGAAGTGACATGTGGAGATCGCGGTTGCCCCCTGTAATGATTTGCCCGGAATCAGTCATGAATGAACTTCTTGTGCTTAAGAAGCTCACGAGCTCTGGAAGGTCCTCTAGCACCAAGGTTTGTAGTTGATGGAACAATATTACATCTCCATCTTCTATTCTGTCTTTTTCTTCTTTCACAACTATCACACCCATGTTGTTGCATCTTCTTATTTCCAGTCTTTCAAGTAGTGAAAGGCCTCTGGCTATGGATGATGGGAAGATAAATCTTAATTTCTCACAATTTTCTAGCTTCAAAACTCTCAATTTTTTAAAGGATGTCGATGGAAGTTTGACATGACATATTCCAAGTTCAAGTTCCAACAGATTTGGCAGTGGAAGTTGAATACAAGTCTGGAGTTTGTTCTGTTGACTTGTTTCTTGACTACTGTTGCTGCTCACAAATTTAGAAGCCCAAATCACTTGTTCACATTCCTACAGTCGTAATATTTCCAATGAAGGACATTCCAAAATAGTATGCACCCTTTCTAAAATCCACTTGAGTTTTGGCAATCTAGCAAGTCTCATTTCAGTTAGTATGGGGAACTCAATATGTCTGGCTGTTCCATCTTCTCTCGCTACACTTTCTTCCGTCCCTGAACTTGGAGCTATTAAAACTTGTATTGCTTTACCATTATGCCCCTCCATATTTCTAAATATAGTTTCTAATGAACTGCAATCCCATATATGTAGATGAGTCAGACGTTGCGTTAATATTGTTGTTGTACGAAAATTAGATTCAAAGACGTGCAACAACTTTTCACATCTAAAAATATTCATATCTTGAATATTTTTGGAAAAAGAACTCGCGGCGACTTGATCCTGACATATAATTTCCAACTTATCCATGTTCCAAATGTGCAACGTCTTCAAGCTCGAAAACGAGAGCTGTAAAATATATTAGAACAGTGGTTAACACATACCCCATCCAACAAACAGAACCTATAAGAAATATATTTCAGCTCAAGTGGACAGCTTCATTTAAAGTAAGTATTGCGTATTCATCATGTATTCGGTTTGATATGTTTTGTTTGTTGGTAATAATAGTTCAACACCTTAATTTAATGTTTCCCGCAACGAGCCGCTAATTGGGACCTAAACATTAACTTTTTTCATATAAAAATATAAATTTAAGTTATTTCAAAATTTTAATTAATGCATTAAAAATCATATAAGTAATTTATTATGTAGAGATTATAATTTTGTTATTAAATCAGTTGTAATACTTATAATTCTTTCTATTTTCATTATCTAATAATTTTTTATGAACTTGATATTCAGAATAATAATGAGATTTGAGTATTCTTTAACAATGATTAATATTGTAATTAAATCTATATTTTAGAAAGACTAATTAATTAAATTTATCAACTTAAGGAGAGAGGTCAAAATGATTTCACAATATTAGGATGTCAAATTCATTACAAACACGGACTTTCAATTAAGATATCACAAACACAGATGATATATTTTACTATCTCCTTTTTTGGAAGTTGAAATAATTAAATTAAAGAGACGGAAAGTGAAATGACTCTTTGTTTCCTGATTTTGAGCTGAAACATTTTTTTTTTCTGGTTTCAGTACTCAACAAGCTAAAATGGGCCTTTTCCTTTTTTAATTTGTTTTTTTCTTTCTTATTTCTCGGCTTTTGAATCTCTGGTGTAAAAATTCTATTTGGATTTTGAATTGAATTTATGGTAGGCAAAGAGGGCTTAACATAAAGAAATAACAAAATAAATTTAAAACTATTATTTTTATAATTTAGCTAAACTGATAGATAATCTAATGTGACTAGCTAAAATAATAAAAAAATACGTAAAAACTTTAAATAATGAAAGACAAGGAATATTCATATGCTTCATATGGGTGTATGTATTATTTTTTTGTTTTATAAACATGATATATAGAATATGGACAACTGAGTATTTTTTTAGTAATTATTATATTATGATTAAGTACACCATTTAAAGAGATTAATTAACTAAATTCATCAACTTAATTAAAGACATAGCAAAATGATTTTATACTATTGGGATGTAAAATTTTCATTCACTTTCATGAAAATGATGTCAGTTCTACATCTTCTACCTAAATGTGAAAATCTTAAAAGAGCTAAATAATTTATAGTCTCTTACCTCATCCACCAAGAAAAGGGGTTGTTTAATTGACATCTGAGAGTACTGCCTCTCTTCAACTGTTTTTTCAAAGCTCATAAGTCCTGAAGCAAATACCTCAACTTTCTCGCATTCTTGAATCGACATCGTTTCCAGCATCGGCCATTTTGAAATATGCACTCCCCCTATAAAAACACTCAAGTCTTGGTAACTTTGCAAGAGCCAAAGAAGTTAATTGAGGGAACTCGAACACCAACGTCCTTCCCATTGCTTCTCCTCCTTCAGGCCCAACAATTTCCTCCACCCCACAGTCATGAATTTTAATTTTCTTAAATTGCTTAAGATATCCACCGACCGAGGCTGGAAACAAACTTTTCAAACTCTCACAATGGCCAACTTCAATATCAAGTAGATTTGGAAAGCTGTACATATAGCGTTGATGGGAGTCCTTGATATTCCATATAATTTCCAACTTTTCCATTTTAGAAATTTTCAATATCTCCAAGCTTGGGAATGGCATCTGTTAAGATATCACAAAATACATGAAGACAGATAATAAATTTTACTTTCTCCTTCTCTGGTAGTTAAAATAATTAAATTAAAAAGAAGGAACTTGAATTCTATCATAATCGTAACTCTTTGTTTCCTGATTTTGAGTTGAAACTTTTTTTTTTTTCTGATTTCAGTACTCAACAAGCTAAACTGGGCCTTTTCCTTTTTTAATTTGTTTTTTTCTTGCTTCTTTCTCTGCTTTTGAATCTCTGGTGTAAAAATTCTATTTGGAGTTATGGTAGGCAAAGAGGGCTTAAAATAAAGAAATAACAAAATAAATTTAAAACTATTATTTTTATAATTTAGCTAAACTGATAGATAATCTAATGTCACTGGCTAAAATAATAAAAAAATACGTAAAAACTTTAAATAATGAAAGACAAGGAATATTCATATGCTTAATATGGGTGTATGTTATTTATTTATTTATTTTTTTTATAAACATGATATATAGAATATGGAGAACGGAGTATTTTTTAGTAATTATTATATTATGATTAAGTATACCATTTAAAGAGATTAATTAACTAAATTCATCAACTTAATTAAAGATATATAAAAATGATTTTATAATATTGGGCTGTAAAATTTTCATTCACTTCCATGAAAATCTTAATAGAGCTAAATAATTTATAATCTCTTACCTCATCCACCAAGAAAAGGGGTTGTTTAATTAACATCTGAGAGTGCTGCCTCTCTTCAAATGTTTCTTCAAAACTCACAAGTCCTGAAACAAATACCTCAACTTTCTCGCATTCACGAATCAACATCTGTTTCAGCATCGGCCATTTTGAAATATGCATTCCTTTGTAAAAATACTCAAGTCTTGGTAAATTTGAAAGATCCAAATAAGTTACTTGAGGGAACACGAACACCAACATCCTTCCCACTGCTTCTCCTTCTTCAGCCCCAACAATTTCCTCCAGTACCCCACAAGCATTAATTCTAATTTCCTTCAATTGCTTAAGACAAGTACCAATGAGGCTGGAAACAAACTTTTAAGACTCGCACATCCCCCAACAGATATTTCTTGTAGATTCTGAAACCTGAGAATTGTTTGGAGGTCTTTACTCCATACATGCTTTATTTTGGGTAGATCCCGTAGATGCAATTTTGTCAAATTAGGAAAGGCAACCTGCAGGATTAAGTCCCTTGTTTCATTTAAACACAAAAAAAAAACCACTTGTTTCAATCAAAGGTAGAGCAGAGAAAATTGGTTTGTGGAGCTGCATGTATGTTTAGGTCTGGTTCGAAACAACCTTAATTCATATCATCTAATCATTACAAGTTTTTTTAAAATTTTAAAATAATTACAATAAATAATCTAACATTTTCAAATCTAAAAATATATATATTAAAAATAATATTATGACAATATTTTAATCAATTTTTAATTTTCATTTCAACTATTCTTATCTCAATTCACTATTCAAAAAACAAAAAAATCTCAATTCACTATTGAAACAATATTGTCATATATAGTAACCTAGAATACATGTAATAAAAGCATCATTAACAAATGAGTAATGCTAAATGCATTTTTTTTTCATTCATTTTTTATATCTTTAAATATTTTTAAAAAATCATAACATTAAAAAATATTTTCTTAATCATTAAATTAAAAAAAAATTGTTGAACCCGTCATCGACACCCAATTCTCGACCACTTTAGCTTTTTCCTTAACAAATCCACAAGGGAGAGAATCTATAGACATAGATTTACATAAAAATTTCAGATGGAAAATGGTACTTCCATATACAAAATGTACTGATAAAGTAGTGTACGGATTAGTGGTTTTTAAAAAAATTAATTTTTATGTTTATTATTTAATTTTTTTTAAGAAATTATTCACAAAAATGTTTTAATAAAAAAAAAAAAAACCAAAAAATATACACACAGATACCCTTTTAAGTCCCTATTCTCGTTTGACGTAACGTCATCCCTTGTGGCAAAATAAAGAGGCTTCGCAAGTATGGTATAATTATTTAAAAAATAATTAATTAAATACGATATAGATATGAAAAAAATTATTTTTTAGTAAAAAATAATATTTATAATCTTAGAATACAGAAACATCGTGCACTCATTTAAAAAAATTAATAAATATAAAATATATACGAAAATACTAATTTTTTTACTAATAAATATCACTCCTTAAATAAAAAATACGCAGCATTTTTTCAATCCATAATTATATCTAATATTATTCTTTTTAATAATAAATCTTTTTTTTTAAATAACTATATAATACTTATTATACGTATCATTACTCCAAAATAAATGAATTGTGAATGAGCAGTTCTATTTCTATAAAGTTTAAGAGAGAGAGAGAGGCTGATTGGACCAACCTTCGGGAATTAAGTCCCCACTAATTTTGACAATGCACATGTGACAAAGCTTTTTATGTGTACTTCATATAACTCAAGGAAAAATTTCCACTACGATAATTTCCAGTACCAAAGCATATATATACCATACGATAATTGCATGCGCCTCTGTTAGGTTGTGGCGGAATGCAATTATAGTTTGGGGATAGGGATGCCAATTGGCCTACAAGCCACTGGCGTCGGAACTCGGGAATGTTTATGATTTTATAGTACGGTATATATGCTTTGACACATTTCTACAAACTCGTGTGGATGTGTGGAATCTTTTGTGGGTAATTACTGTCTGATGTACCTGATGATGTAGAAGTGCCATGTGAAGCTCATGGTTGCCCTCTGCAATGATTTGCCTACCATCAGTCGTGAATGAACTTCTTGTGCTTAAGAAGCTCGCTAGCTCTGGAAGGTCCTCTAGCACCAAGGTTTGTAGTCGAGGGAACAATATTACATCTCCATCTTTTTCTTCTTTCACAACTATCGCACCCATGTTGTTGCATCCTTTTATTTCCAGTTTTTCAAGTAGTGAAAGGCCTCTGGCTATGGATGATGAGAAGACAAATCTTAATTTCTCACAATTTTCCAGCTTCAAAACTCTCAATTTTTTAAAGGACGTCGATGGAAGTTCGCCCTGACATATTTCTTCCAATTTAATCATATTACTGAGAATGAATGTCTCCAAGGTAGGAAACACAATAATCGATGTGCTCAAGTTAACGATATACTTAAGCTCAACACCATTATGTATGCGGAGATACTTCGTTTGTTGAAATACTTCTCTATCTATTTCGGGTATAACACTCATAACACCATTCAACCGGCCCTCTAAATGAAGAATTTCCATTCTCTTCAATGGCATTTTTTTCCAAAACTCTGATTGAATGCTTGAATTCAGCTTGAGTTTTAGTGTTCTTGAGGATTGAACACTGTCAGACCAGTGCCAGACATCTCCTATGCATATCTTGTATCTCTCCAACTTTTCGAAATTGAAGTCTTTCGGTAGTTTGCTGACATCTGGAATTTGTATCTCTAAAGTGTTAAGATTTGACAAATGCTTTAGCTCAGTAAGGCTGGCATTTTTTCTTTCATCATTGAGACC